>LUCW03002645.1:80000-81561 GCA_001586965.3 Sphaeroforma sirkka | reverse complement strand
TACTACAAGAGGTTCCATAGTCAGTACTTCCGTAGTCTATGTGTCCGAGATACAGTATTGATTCACCCAATATATTAATACAAAAGATAGAAAACATGTTTTATAAGAAACCTGAAAGATAACCACAAGTCGAGCGAAGTGCATTAAGGGCTAAAAAAATTATTTACAGTTCAGCCTCCCTCTCTTTCTATTGATACAACGGGAACAGCACGTAAAAGGAGTCGAGAACAGAATTTAGCCATAGTGGTATCAGTCACAAGGTAGAGAGTCCAAAACAATAGTAGGTCCCAAAGGGAATACTGTTCACGGAATTGAGACTACCAGGAAGGTGTCATACTCTCCAACATAGCATAATATATTAACTACGAGCATACGTTGCCCATATATTTATAACTACTTTTAGCATTTCGTCAATCTTGTTCCTATATGAAGTCACACGCACAATGTCGTTCTTTCGCGTACACAGATTTAATGTTTGATCGGTTCACATTTTTTATATCTCCATGTTTATTATTATTATTGGCTGCTTGAAGATACCCGTGTTCATGATCACACCAAGCAAATAGTGTATTTATACGCAAAAAAATGCGCGGATTGAGTGTATTTTACAGTCACATTATTGAAAAATATAACCCTTCTCCCCCTTCACTCTCTCGCTATCTAAAATATTTTTTTATCATCCTGGGTGTGACTCTGTGATTATGGACCCTGACTGGACTGTGGAGAAAATCAGAGGGCCATGGGCAATATAAATGGGCAACAACGCCATGGGCAATATAAATGGGCAATATAAATGGGCAATATAAATGGGCAATAATGCATGCTTGATTTGTGTGTGGACTGTGGACTGTGAGGCGACCATGTCACCATGTTCATAGCCATCTAAATAAAATGAAACACTATGTCATGAATCTATTATGCATTGCTTTTGAGTCCTGTGGTTGAAGTGTAGTCTGCATATTCTGTTCTGACGAGTCCTGAAATTGTAGTATAGAATATTCAATATCGTTTATAGTATACTGTAGTCTGTATTTTAAAAGTGTCACAACAAGTGAAATATGTTCATGAGTTATGACGACTCAGTGAAGTGAAACGTCAGTGGCTATGCATAGAGGGGGATTTTTTGCAGAAGACATGATTTGTTTGTTCAATTTTTAAAGAGGCTATGATTTGTTCTATAAATAGATCATTTAGGAGGCTTTGCAAAATTGCAAGTTTGCATGATTTGTTTTGTTTTGTATCAATGACCTCTAATAATTCAACAGCGGAGGTCGTAGGGCCGAAGGGACGGAGACATAAATAGCCTCCTATAAATAGAACCCATTTTTTATGAATTGGAAAGTGTTTTTTAGTTGATTTTCACACTACCGATTTTTTATTGTTTTATTAAAAAAAAACAAAAACAAAATTCCTTTTGTACCAGGTCTTCGATTCGAAAGTCCAAAACACTAGCCCAAAATTGAAAAACACCTAAATACATATGCATATATTGTATTACAAGGGACTACAGAACTACAGGTGCCAAAATCTCAAGTCCAAAGTTGAAATTTTAAGCCAGCAG
>LUCW03002645.1:50000-75000 GCA_001586965.3 Sphaeroforma sirkka | reverse complement strand
ACACACAGGGCTGTCGGCGTGTGTCACATCGTTTGTACTCACACCCACCGAACTCGTGAAGTGTCAATTGCAAGTGTTGAACCAAGGCTCGGGCACAGCCAAACTGGGTGTAGTGGATGTCTTTAAACGTATTGTACAGACGGACGGTGTCCTGGGCCTACAGAAGGGACTCACAGGAACGTTTATCCGGTATGTTTCAGGAGAGTACATAATTCATAGACACATAAATAGACGCTAGAAGGTGGGAGTGGTTAATTCGTTGTGATTGGTTGATCGTTAGCGTGTAGTTGTAGGTTACTCGCAGGTAAACGTAAATGTGTTTGCTGAGTGATGATGGCCCCGTCACTACCTCTACAAGGGACTATATATATATATATATATATACATATATATATATATATATATATATATATGTATATATGATATGTATATACATATATATATATATATATATATATATATATATATATATATATATATATATATATATATATATATATATATGTATATGTATATGTATATATATGTATACGCATATATATATATATATATATATACATATATATAGTATATATATATATATATCATGCATCATCATCATCATCATCATCACATCACACACACACACACACACACACACACACACACACACACACATCACATCATATATCATATATATATATATATATATATATATATATATATATATATATATATATATATATATATATATACGCATATATATATATATGTCTTGTAGTAGTTGTCAAGGCCGTATACACTTAAAAAAAATCAGTAATACTGTATGGCATGCCAGATGTCTACAGTCAGCGTATACGTATTGTGTTCCTAGGTGTCTACAAGCAGCATGAACGTATTGTGGAGAGACATTCATTCGGGCTATCTGTATCACTGGTGTACAGTGAGTGTCCGGGCAACTTCGCGATGTTCTTTGGGTATGAGTTTGCCAAGAAAATGCTGACGAAAGAAGGGGAAAACCTCGAGGACTTGCATCCGGCGAAGATCGCTGTAGCCGGGGCTGTGAGTGGTATCACTTTCTGGGGAACCATCTATCCGGTATGTCTTTAGTACTTCCATGGTTGAACTATAGTTATGTGTGTATGTGTATGTACATGGTACATACACACAGCACTTTGTCGTTCGTATTGCTAGAGCTATGTAAGTATGTATTGGTTCTTGAGATAAATATAGAGTAGTGTGTGTATGTGTATATGCATGGTATATACACACATATCCCTATGTCTTCCGTGTTGCTAGGCCTATGGATGTATGTATTAGCTCTTAAGGTTATTGTAGAGTTATGCGTGTATGTTGATATACATAGTACATACACATATAGCTCTATGTCGTTAGTATTGCCAGGGCTGCGGTTTTATGTATTGGTTCTTGAGATTATTATAGAGTAGTTGTGTGTATGTTGAAATACATGGTACATACAAAAAAATAGCTCTATGTCGTTAGTATTGCCAGGGCTACGGTTTTATGTATTGGTTCTTGAGATTATTATAGAGTTGTGTGTATGTTGAAATACATGGTACATACACATATAGCTCTATGTCGTTACTATTGCCAGGGTTACGGATGCATGCGCTGGTTCTAGAGATACTTGCAACTATTTTGTGCATGTTCAGATTTAACGTATGTCGTTGGGGTTTTTAGGACTATGGATGCCCGTATTGATCCTTGCGATAGTGATAGACACGTGTGTGTCATCCATGCGTTATGACGTTAGAATCGACAGGTCTGTACACACGTGAATAGACCCTTCTGACACGTATATAGGTACTAGGAAATATGTGACTTAATGCAGGTATTGCCATGAGAACGTATTCAGATATTTGTATATGTATGTGTATCAATGCAGGTATTGCTGTGTAAACACACACACACACACACACACACACATCACACACACACACACACACACACACACACACACGCACACACACACACAATACATATCACAATAATCATATATATATATATATATATATATATATATATATATATATATATATATATATATATATATATATATATATATATATATATATATATATATATATATATATATATATATATTATATATATATATATATATACATATATATGTATATACATGCATATATGCATTATGTGCATATGCTTATATGTTTTATATGTATATATCTAATAATATATATGTATATATATATATATATATATATATATATATATATATATATATACATATATATATATATATATATATATATATATATATATATATATATACACATATACATATATATATATATATACAATATATATATAATATATATATATATATATATATAATAATAATATATATATATATATATATATATATATATATATATATACATATATATATATATATATTTTATATAGCAGTATGCATTGTACGCACGCTTACTGGCTGCGCTGCACATACAAAAAATCCAATACTCACCCACCACAACCACTACTACTACACTGCCACTCTCAGATCGATGTCATTAAGACCAACATGCAGACATCGACAGGCAACCAGAGCTTTTTCCAAATTACGGGGTCTATGTACAGGAACGGCGGCCTCAGGTCCTTTTACAAAGGCGTGGCTCCGTGCTTACTTAGGTCTATTCCCGCGAACGCAGCTTTGTTTGCCACTGTCGAGCTCACATCCACGTTCCTGTCATAGACAGGCGTTATGTAGACAGATGTCTTTAGGATTGACCAAGTATTTAGTGTACATAACAAGCCAGCTAATTAAAGCATTGCTTGCTATTGTTAGGAGGGGTTAAGGGTTTAGCGTTTTAGGGTGCAATAACAAGCCATCGAGTTAAAGCATTATTTGCTACTGTTTGAGTTTTAGGGTTCAGGGTTTTAGGGTTTCTTAACAAGCCAGCTATTTAGAGCATTGCTTGCTACTGTTAAGAGGGGTTAAGGGTTGAGGATTTTAGGATTTCAGAACAAGCCAGCGAATTAAAGCATTGTTTCCTACTGTTGGGGTTCTAAGGTTCAGGATTTCAGGGTGTTATAACCATAACAAGCCGATTTTTAGAGTTCAGGGTTTTGGGGTTTCATAACAAGCCAGCTGTCTAAAGCATTGTTTGCTACTGTCGAGCTCACAACCACGTTTCTGTCATAGACAAGCGTATATAGACATATAGTCTGTATAGAATTGGCCAAGTATTGGGTGTACATAGCAAGCCAGCTAATTAAAGCATTGCTTGCTACTGTTGAGGTTTTAGGGTTTCATAACAAGCCAGCTAATTGTGTATTTGGAATTAGTCGTCGATTATGAGTGTACATCTGGTTTTAGGATGGTGTATATCTGGTTAAATATACCTACTTATTTGGTTGCATCCCTTAAGTGTCAATAGAAATTAGTTTAGTTTAATAATCATGACTATGAGTGTAAATCTGGAATTAGTTTATTGATTGTGAGTGTCAATCTGGTTTAAACGGACCTAATTATTTGGCTGCATCCCTTAAGGGGCATATAGATATTAATATACTGATTATGATTCTGAGTGTAGATTTGTAATTAGTTACTGATTATGAGTGTAAATCTGGTTAAATGGACATAATTATTTGGTTGCATCCCTTGTGTTTTCATAAAAAAAAGTTTATTGATCATGACTAGAGTATAAATCTGGAATTAGTTTATTGATTACGAGTGTAAATCTGGTTTACAAGGAACTAATTATTTGGTTGCATCCCTCAAGGGTAATATAGATATTAATTTACTGATTATGACTATGAGTGTAAATCTGGAAATAGTATACTGATTATGAGTGTAAATCTGGTTTAGATGGACCCAATTATTTGGTTGCATTTCTCCAGGGTATGATTCGCTTAGCAATTAGCAGCTGTTTCTATCGCCAGTGTAGCATTCAGGTGGCCGGCTGGTTTACTTCGACAGGATTTAGAACTTCACCTCCGTTAGATCTGAGATAAATGAAGAACAAATTAGGTATGAGTGACTTTGGTTCGTAGTGGTTATGTAGACAAGTCCAAAATAAAGGTAAATTAGAACGCATCGATAAGAGTTATACAAAGTTAATCACTAATGCACGATGTATTTTAACTTTCATCAGGAGTACACGATATATTTTAACTTTTAACAGGAAAACATAATGTATTCTAACTTTTTATCAGGAAAACATAATGTATTCTATAACTTGCGAGACAAATGCGACGGCAAAAATCAGAAACCAACACAAAAAGTGGGCAGTTCTCCCATAACACACATAAATATTTAGTATATCTATGATATACCGATCCTGCGTACACATGGGTTTTTAGCTAAACCCTAAACCCTAAAACATGGGTACCCGGTGCCCATTGCCATGACGCATGTGTGTGCTCTGTCTTTTCCCTTGACTCCTGCGTGTGCTGCGTCGTTTGACATACCGTCAGTCGATGACTTGCGCTGCAGTCGGTTGTTCGTAAGGCTGGCCCTTCTCTGCCGCAGCATTTCACTGGACGTTCTCGAACTGGTGTGTTGGTGTTGGTGTGTTGGTGTTGGTGTGGGAGTGTTTACTATGAAAAGCACGGCACTAAAACGTAATGGACGCTAATATCTATTGGCAATAATACTGTTGCACTGTTCCAATAGAAGAACTGTACTGGTTGTGTAAGTATTGAACGCGTACACTAAACACACAAATATTACAAATCACTGGACGTTTTCAGCCGGCTGTGTAGGTAATGGAAGGTTGTTGGGCAGCCATTCCATCGCATAAGTAAACCGACCCAAACCGAGAGGACAAATTGTAACGGTGTCTAGAAATTGGATCAGTTTCTAACCAAATTAGTGACGGAATAAGTCACAGTGAACACCAGCTACATGTGGACCAAGTCGGAATGGACCCATGGTTGCACCAAGCATATCAGAAAACTATTACCCGTGTAGGTAAGTTATGAGCAAACTCAATACTCTGATGAGTCAATAGGTAAGTTCTGAGCAAACTCAATACTCTGATGAGTCATACAGAAGTGTAGGCTACAGTTTAGTTTGAACAATCGGTTATAGTGAACAACTGATAAGCTCACCCGTGACATGACACTCTGACATTGACACACTGAAATTCTGACACTGACACTTTGACACACTGACAGCCCAAGCAGTGCCACTTACGCTTTGCTCGTGACGGTATTGATGACATCGAACGAAGGCAGAGACTCACTGCGTTTGTATTTGAAACTGGTGTCCACACCCCGTGCTCGTCTTGATACGTTTTCTGAAATCAGTATCAACAAGCAGGCTTAAAAAGGTGAGATGGGCAAGATATGCAGAAAAACGTACTCGCTATATACAGCATAATCAGGTGAGGTAGATAAGATATAGTAGACGAACATGCTCGCTATATACAGCACAATCTGAGAGATATGTGCATCACATACCCTTTTGCAGTAAATTCGTCATTGATTGATGTTTGGGTTGAAACTCTAGACCTAATTTCCTGAGAGATCGGGTTGTTTCCGAATCTGAACCCAAAAACCCTTCGTCATCGGCCGCGGTCCCGCTGGGGATATATAGGGAAAAGGGGGGTGTTTAGAGCCTGAAGTTTCGGATCTGGTGTTTGATAGGATTTAGAGTGTTCTATAGGTTTCTAGGGTTTGTGACATTATACATGGTTTTTAGGGCTTCTATAGTAAGCATACACAAACATTAAACAACAAGCAACAGACAAACAAACAAACAAACAAGCAAACAAACACATTAATCACTCATTAAGCACACACAAAGACACACGGTATATACTTGGCATATGCATATGCACACCTGCTTCCATCTCCCCTGTCCTCTAGTAGCCGCTCTGCAAAGACCACCGCATGATCGTACATCTCAAACGCCACCGTGAGCTTGTCGCTCGCCCTTTGTAGTTCCTCTGCGAATATATAGTATTAGGGTTTTAGGGTTTTAGGGGTTCAGGGGGTGAGGTTGGTGGGGACCAGTTAGAATGCAAATTATATATATATATATATATATATATATATATATATATATATATATCTATATACCTATGCCTACATACATATATATCTATATATTTTACACAACAGTGAACCCTTGCGCGCATCACAAGCATCGAATAAACCTCTTCCAGCACTAAACAGAACATACCCTTCAACTCCCTATGATCAATCCGTTGCACGAGATAGTGTATCTTCGTCCGCATCTGCTTGGCATTGTTATACACATTGACCAGAAGAGCACTCGTAGTGGGTGAGATGTCTGCAGGTACTTGCGTTAGTAGCGCCAGCAACAGGTCCACGTGTGATGCTACCAGAGAGAGGTCGTCCCGTGCCTATGATCACGATTCGATTGGGCATGGCGTGTTATGGACATGGTATAGACATCCAGTCGGAAGGTGTGAAGTTGAACGTAGTAATAAAAATAGGTGTAATAGGAAGGGCTTAAACACTACTAAAACGTGAGGTAAAAGGTTGAAAGTGCAGCTCTATTTTAATGGCAATCAGTGTAAAATGAAGAACCTAAACCCTAAACCCTATTGGAAATGGGAGTTGTGTAAGGAGCGAATCATAGACGACGATGTGCATTCGATGTATGCGGCCTGAGCTGGGGTATGATGCTATGAAAGATACAATCCCAAATGGAATTCGGATTTGATACAACAGTATTAGGATTTGATAAAACAGTATTAGGATTTGATAAAACAGTATTAGGATTTAGTGTAACAGTAATGCGGTAAATGAAAGCCCACTCTGAGTACGGACAAATTTGAACAAGAACGAGCAGAACCGCATTTTTGGGACAACATCCTGCTGGAATAGTATTTATATATATATACAAATAAATAAATATATATATATATATATATATATATATATATATATATATATATATATATATATATATATATATATATATATATATATATATATATATATATATATATATATATATATATATATATATATATATATATATATATATATATATATATATATATATATATATATATATATATATATATATATACTGCTGAATGTATGCACATACATGTTAGAATTCATCCAAATAGACACTTCCAGTCATAGAGTTCTAGATGTAGTATATAATATGAAGCACCAGAGAAAGTCTGATCCAGACATCGTCCGTAGAGATTACATTCGTGATGACAATATAGCCATGACAATTACTGCTGCGTAGAGCTGGACGCGTGACTACCCACAACGGACACTCCAACCCCCCAAAACCTTAAACTCCTAGAACATAAAACCTTGATTCATTGAAACCCCTACAGCTCTGAACCCAAAAACCTTGAACCCTAAATCTTAAATCCTAGAACCTTAACCCCCTAAACCCCTACCCACTTTCGCTAGCTGGTCATCACGTAGTAGCACCTTCGTGTTCGGAGGCCGTGTCTGTGGATACAAAAACCGATACGACGGGTATGAGACTAATATATTAGTTACCTACTGTTCAGCGTACATACGTGTACATGGAAGATAGTCACTTATGCAGAAGAGTACATACGTATACATGGAAGCCTCAAAGATCACGAGTGCATCACAATTCATCGCACGATTCGATTATAGTCCACGAACAACTCCAAACAAAGTAACACACCACACCACACCACAACAGCAGAACACCACACCACACGACTCAAACCAACCCAACCCAACACAGCACAACACAATACGCACCGGCGGGTGCGGCTATACTATAGGCATGTATATGGCAGACTGTGTCTCATTTGACATACACATTGCCTTATAAACGCTGCAGAAGGATGCGATTAACAATTTTTTTATCCCAATGCTCAGGCCGAGCTTTGGAAACTTTCACTGTGTTATCATTTGAAGGTAGGCTCTGCATTGGGCTCCACTGGCTTATTACTTCATGCTTTGCGTGCACCAGAGAATATATAGATATATATATACAGAATATCAACAGATACGAACATGATTATTGCAAACCTCTGTGCAAAAATTAAATTAAACTAATGCGCATTTACAACACAATTTATTCCGATACCAGAAAGCAAATATAATTATAATTTCTGTCTATATATATATATATATATATATATATATATATATATATATATATATATATATATATATATATACATGTACATACATACATACATACATACATACATACATATATATATATATATATATATATATATATATATATATATATATATATATATATATATATATATATATATATGTATATATATAATTATCTTATTCCAATACCTGGCCTGGGGCCAACATCACAGACTTAGGAGTAGGTCGAGACTTGTTCTGAGTGTTCTGCTGCGCCGTGCTCTGTGTGTGGCTCGTTGTCTTGCTGGCACTGTGGTGTTGTGTCAGTCCGTTTCCGCTTTTGGTCGTACCTGAGACAGTGACGTAATAAAGGTTTAGTAAAGGTGATTTATAGTGGGACGGGTGTATACTCTGACAATGAGCGAAAGTAATGGCGTATGCTACTGTGTTGACAAGCAGATGGACTGCCATTCAAAGTGCAGTGGTCTATAGCTGAAGAATAATAAACATTTGCTGACTACTATACACATATATACCTACATACATACATACATACATATATACATACACACTAACACACACACACACACACACACACACACACATATATATATATATATATTTATATATGATACGATTCCAGTTATAAGTACCGCTGAAAAGCATGCCTGTAGCAATATATTCATACTTATTCCAAACCACTCCCAACATATATGAATATACACTCACCCTGAGCCTGTGACTGCTGTGACTGGTGCTGCTGGGTTAGTTGCGATGAATCCTGCGTACTCTTAGACCTTTGCGGTGGCGTAGTATGTGATGTTATACTGTTTAAGTTCTTATTCACAGGCCCCGAAGTGGATTCACTGGTAGGTAAGGGCGTGGCCTGTTTCGTCTCCAAGACTATAACTCGCCCCGGATCTATTTTAGGAAACTCGATCTCGTCCATGCGGAGACCCGCGTACACCTCATACAGCGGCCGGTATTGGTCGGCCACTTCGAGAAAACTAGCATACCAAATCTGGTAAAAATCAGGAGATTAAGTGGGCATGAATTGGGTTGGTTCACAAACCGGGTCTGTTCTAAAGGCATACTTTGGCTTTCAACCCAAATCGGGGAATCTGATCGAGTTTTTCTTCAGAGGCACACCATATAAACTTGGTTTACTCATTACCTGGAGCATTTCGCATGCCAGAGCTCCAACCTTCGATTTCAGAGTACATACCATAGCTATACACCTGCATGCAGTATGAAAGTACAGTATATTAATACACATTGGCCCAGAAAAGGCGCTGAAATATTGAATTTTAACCGGGTCTGTGATATTGATTTTCGGGCTTGGAATGAGGGTTCATGCATCAAATGTACACACACTCCTACCTAGGCAAAAAATGTGATTGATTCACATTCAGGAACTTCGATACACAATTTGATATATATATACATATACATATACATACATACATACATACATACATATATATATATATGTATATATATATATGTTTATATATAAACAAACACACACACACACACACACACACACACACACACACACACACACACACACACACACACACATATATATATATATATATATATATATATATATATATATCTATATCTAAATCTATATCAATAAATAATAAGAAAAACAATACAAAGTATTATAAAATTAAAATACATATGAAGACTATGTTCTATCCCACATCATTCGTATCTACATGAAGCCCATCCCCCCCCACCCCACACACCCACACTCACCGTATAGTCTCTGAGTGGATAGCTCTCATATGGAACCGTTCCCCACAAGCAATCATGCACGACTGCAGCAGTACAAGCGTGAGTATGTTCACTTGTGGCATGCGTAGGCTTAGTCTATAGTTAATCGCCTCTAATGCTTCCTGCGGACCGGTAGCGTAGTTGCCAATAGCTCGCACTACAGACGCGTTGAGTGAGCGGTCGACGGACTTGAGCTCGGGCGATGTTGCCGCACCCACCTGGGTGATGGAGACACTATACTTAGTTGAATATACTTCAAATACTGCCGTTGTCCTTCTTAGTATGGGTATGGTCGTACGGGCACTATTGTACGTATACGAGTAACAAGGTAATATGTGACTAAGGGTGCGAGCATGCGTTGTCTGTGTGTACGATAAGACCCATCTGAGGCTGGCAAGCTTCACATGGCTCAGCAACATGAGTGTGAACACATGCATATACCAGGAGAAGGTGGGTTATAGAAGTCGATAGCGGCATCACAGTCTTTCACGTGTCAAATAAACGTAAGGAATACGTTCTAAACGGCATAGTAACACACTTATCAGGTTGCAGATCCAGGCAGAACCGTAGATACTCTCAAATGTTGCTAACGAATAGGCGGATGCATACATATGGTAGGCAGAATGCACAATATAACACGATATATATATATAATATTCGGTTGAAGCATATGCCCATACGCCAATACATACATACATATATATATATATATATATATATATATATATATATATATATATACAAACATATAAACATACATACTTACTTACATACATACATACACACACACACATTTTACATTGCATACATACACATACATACATACATATGTACATACATGTATATATATATATATATATATATATATATATTATATATATTTAGTATAATATATATATATATATAATATATATATAATTATTATATATTATATATATATATATATTATTATTATTATCATATTATATGCATATGCATGGTATATATATAATATACATATATAATTATTGCCATATTATTATATATATTATTGTGTTATGTACGTATATACACATATTATGTAATAATGTTATATGTACATATTATACATATTATTATTATTGGTTATTATATTATTACACATTGCAATAACATATGTGACATCATGCATGCATGTAATGTATGCCAATAATGCAATAATACAATATATATATTATTATTATATATTGTATATATATTATTATATATTATTATATATGTTATGTTGTTATAATATACATATATGTATATAATATTATTATTATGTAATATGCATACATAATATACATTATTATTACATACATGCACATGCATGCAATCACGCAACACAAAACCATCAACATCATCTCATAAATATATGTATATATATTATATATAATATATAATATTATTATGTATATATTGGCTATATATATGCTATACATATACATATTATATATATTGATATATATATATATTATACATACATATTTTCAGTTCAATTCATTATCATACACACATCATCACGTCTGTCCATATCAACAGATGAAAAATCACAACGCATACATATAATCTATATACACATACATGCGCATACACACATGTATTATGCATGTACGCCATTATATAGTAATATTATATATATATATATATATATATATATATATATATATACATAATATATATACACAACAATATATATACATACATGCACACACACATGCATACCTTTACACATATACACACAGGGCTACACGGACACACAAGACATCAACAGGACAGACAAATATATATATATATAAGTAACGTGCATATCCATTTTACAAATGCATAAACAAATGATTATGCGTGGACATATATATGTATATATATATATATATGTATATATGTATATATATATATATATATATATATATATATATATATATATATGTATGTGATGATATGTATGTATATATATACATATATATATATGTATATATATATATATATATATATATATATATATATATATATATATATATATATATATATATATATATATATATATATATATATATATATATATATATATATATATATTTTGGATGCTTATATGTATTTAATTTGTGAAATGAGACTGTCACGCGATTACCTAGACGTCAAACATTTCTACCTAACCTCCTACTTATAATCTTAAACCAAAATTTACATACCAGCTGTCCGACTGGCGTATACAGTGCAGTGTTCGTCGCACTGGTGCGCACCTGGGGTGACCGAGTCCCCGAATTGGTTGTTAGGTACGGGCTACTGTACATCATTTTGGAAGAGGTACACCTTTCCAGTGGCTTATGTTGTTATACTTTGAATACGCAATGACTTGGCGCATTCCCTCAGGTACTCAAGCACATATTACTTTACGCATAAAATGGTATAGAGCAGATCGTTTTCACCTTTCCATCATCTTGGCGCAGATGAACGGGATGGACTTGTTTACTTTAAACCACCATTACATATACGCACCTTTCCTAAGCCCACTGTTGGTTCATATATATATATATATATATATATATATATATATATACATACTCACATAAATATTACTTGAGGACAGCTTCACTTTACTACTTTAGTCATTTAGCAGCTGTATGCTCCTTATTACTATCCTATTTGCAGTATGTCATTGTCAGCTTGTCAACCACTGAAATCATGACTAATTCTCTCAGAGTACATTTTTGTTTATTTTCAGGGGGGATTATTTTCTATAATAAAATTATATATTCTTTAACGCCTATAGAAAACGTTAACATTATGGTTGCGGGTCGGTTAACGTTTATATGGCCCGGCATCTCGCACCTAAGCAACATCAGCTGATTTATATTGGTTTTTAAATTTAACGGTTTAGTTTTAAGCAGCAGTGAGCTAATTGAGTATCATACACATCATTCATCGGTGTATTTACCTGAAGATTCGTCATTTCGTCGATCACTCAAGTCCCAATACAAGCACGCACTCGGGTGTCAACTGTCAACTGTCCCGTACACCAGAGATCAGGTGCTGCAGCAGCGCTGTCGGGAACAGCAGCACAGAGATGTGTTAGCGTTTTTAATCTCTACAGTAGAGAGAGAGAGACGTACCTTGCCGCCCTTGCGATAGAGGAATTGTGATATTCTTCTGTTATTCTCTTTGTATTAGTTGCCATTTTTGGGTAAATATTGCCGACTTAGCCTCAGTATAGTAATTCCATATCGAATCGTCAAACTACAGGTAGCAGCTTATTGATCTAAAGTTCAAGTGTTGCTAACGCCACTCACGATGAGTTACTCAAGCTCGAAGGTCCATTCGGTTGTATCAATTCGAACGGCAACACACAGATGGCCTCGCTAGCAACAGAGATTCAACTCATTATAAAAGCCAAGTTAAAATACTAGGATATAGTGCAGGTTCAATGGGGGTTTCTTGTCGTTTGAATGCAGGCGCCCATCTTACTCGCACTGCAGATGGGAAACCCGGATTGGTTTGCCTATCTACGACAGTGTATGCTTGAGATGAGAACCTCACGTACAACTACAACGAAGTTCTATTGCTCAATGTATTTGAAGATATTCCGGACAAACGAGTAGCACCGCTCATAAAATCAAGTTGATGCGATAACTGTGTGTATATACACAGGAGTCTCTTATAATACGTATAGGTGGTATGCGAGTGCAAGCTAGATGGCTTTTTTCTTCCCGCAGTGGATTGTACTAAGTTCATATGCCGTGAACAAACTTATCATTTTAAAATTCCGCCATAGCACTCATGAATGCCCACGAGACGAGAGCGTGGTTTTTGATTGGTGTCGAATCGGTGTGCTTGGCAGTAGCAGAATGGTATATCGTGGATTTTGTGTTTCACATCGTGAAGTAACTAGTGTTCACATAAGTGCCTTAGCAACTAGTCGAAATACTTCAGCTTGAAGTCACACTCTTAAATGTGGGCTCTCCCGTTCCAGGTCACAGATTGACTGACACAGCTGGTGAAATCAGAGTGAGTAAAGTGCGTATCAATAAAGCAATGGTGCAACAATTAGACTTTGCCCTCGGGAATGTCGTTTCAACGATGTTTCTTTTTTGAGTATACATATTCTCAGTGCATGGTAAGCGTCCACAGACACCACGCCATGTCTTAGAGAATTTATGCGGTTGTACTGGCTATCGAGTTATTGGCTATTGAGTTACTAGCTATTGAGTCACTAGTTGTTGACTTGCTCGCTACTGACCTATTAGCTATTGAGTCACTAGCTATTGAGTCTCTAGTTACTGACTTACTAGCTGTTGAGTCACTAGCTATTGAGCCAATAGCTATTGAGTTACTAGCTATTGAGTCTCACTAGCTATTGAGTCACTGGCTATTGAGTCACTAGTTATTGAGTCACTAGCTATTGAGCCACTAGCTATTGAATTTAGGGTTGGCTGTTCTGGACTATACATCTACCTTTCGGTGTGGTCATTGATAAAGCCAAGCGAAAACTCACCATGACCACTAAAGGGTCTGAGCCGGCAGCCATAGTAGCGCCTTGGCTTCTGCCTGACTATGAGGGAATTGGGGAGACCCTCCTCTGGAATGAGGCTGATATCAATACTTTATTGCAGAGAGAACTACCGCCGGCGTGTTGTACCGCTACACCGGCAGTAGCGAAAGCATCAGATATCACACAGAAGGAACAAAGGCCGACCGCTGATAATAGGCTTACGCCGTACGCACGTGATGTCCGCAAGGGAAACAGCGCCAGTGGCACACTTTCAGAAGCGTACATCGGTAACCGTTTACCACAAGACAGTTCCGCTAACCACTTCGGGCCTATCAGCAGCAATACAGTAACGCAGAGAGAGCTCTCGACAGAGTTGCCGGCCCTGGATAGTGTGCCACCTCTACCCACACACAACAACAACAGCCGAAGTAGTGTTATGGATACACTCAGCTACAGCCATCTGGATGCTGCCGACGATGGCGTGAGTGAGACTGGCACACCCCGGGAAGGGCCCTCGAGCAGCTCGAATGGGAGAGTGTGTATCAAAGTGGACAGAGGCACACCTACGCCTGACGCTGATAGCTCGAGTCCGAGTATGCCACCAGCCCAGTTCCCCTCACCTTCAGATATAAGATCTGTACGACTTATGCCTACCAACGACTACTATAGGAACACCAGCACCACCCCCATGCCAAATAGAGCGGAAGCCACGCTCAGGGCTACGACTGGGTCTAGGGTGCCTGTACCGGCGCAGCTGCAGGCGACCACGCCAATACGAAACGATCACGATACGATGGCGAATCCTGGTGAGACTATTGTGAACACTAATTATATAACATCTGATCGGGCCGAGGCGCCCGGAACTCACCTACCAACCAGCTCACCAGCCCATGGAGACCCTGGTCTACTACGCAGGCGGATGGCTGGGCAGAGCGTTGCCTTTGACCGAGAGAAGTGCAGCGGCAGTGAAACAAACATCGCGGACAGCAGCAGCAGCAGTAGCAGCAGCAGCATCCCCGGTGTGTACTCAGCACGAGTGCGAAGGATCAGTGCGCAGAAGGGCCAGGACCAGAAACCACCTTTCACTACCACGCGTGCGGGTAATGGAGGGTTTATTAGGGGCACACACCGCGGAAAAACCAACAGGGCCATTGCAAACAATAGCGGAGAAGACATCGGATTACAGCCTGCGACAGATGTGCGGACTATCAAGACAGAAGCAAAGCAGAGACGTGAAGGATCCTGCAGCTGCGGGGTGAGTATACGGATGTGTGTGTGTAGGAATGAGTGGCTTTATTTGGCCGAGTGATCTAAGGCGTTGTGTTTAAGAACTAACTTTTTTTTCATTTCTGATAAACAATTCTTGTTTCGTATGGTTCATGTGAGACACACTTGCGTTCTTCTCTTGACACTAGTGAGTATTCAAAACTAAATGTGTATATGTGTGAACTGCACTGTCCTTGTTGTCGCCTTCCTATGTACTGTAGCTGGTATAGGGTAATAGCACGAGGCTGCTGTGTGATGTGCTTTCGATGGAGCAATGTGTACACCACTATGACTAAGGCGCACATAAAACACAATATCACGACGTTCGTTTCAGGCTACACCGACTGCTTTGCACCAACAAAAGTATCCTTCCATATGGATGAGTGGGGGTGGACTATGACATTTCCTATAGATGGATAGCGGCTCATATATAGCCATCTGCACTTTTAAGTATATATAGAGAGAACAAGGCATAGCCGGAATGAATTGTGTTTGATAGTGTATACGATTAAATTGGTATTGGACCGCGTACTTCCGGGTGAGGCGAGTGAGGTCTGGTATGTGAGGGTTGTGCCTATAGAGTTTGTACTGGTGTGGGTCTTGTGTATTTCAAACCCTCTGTTCTATGACCCAAGAACTCCGCCTCTATATCTCGTTCAGTTGAGAGCTTCTGTGTTGTACACATGATGTCCCACATCGCACATAATAGCACAAATTCTCATCTCCACATTCTGGGTACCACGTTCAGCTTTATTATTGAATACTCCACTGCAAGCCACTCCTACAACCTCTCATATGCCGCATACGAGAAAGAGAGCAAATGAGTTTGCAATCAAAGACGAGCGGCGAGGCTCTATTACATCGTCTACATTTTTCAAGTTAGGGCTGGCAGTGATATACGCATAGCTGTTGATGGAACTACCAAAAATTCTTGTAAGCTAGCAGAAAGAGTTGTTTGTTACCATGCCGCAGCCGATGAGCACCGCTTGTGTATCGGGGTAGCGATGATAGGATACATGAAAACTTCGGAAATGAAGTACTGCAAGCTTCAACTTTATTTATTGTCAATACTCACATTTTATATTTGCATATATACCATACCATGCACATGTAGGCCTATGCTACAGTATATGCGGGATGCCAACACTTTCATATAGAAAGTTCTATCTTGGACCGTTTTTGTGAGTACACACCTTCATACAGAAAGTCCTACCTTGGATCGTTTTTGGTTTTGTATACACTCATACCGAAAGTCCTATTTTGTACCGTTTTTGTCCTATATCGCGCAGAAATGGTGTGAAAGTACGATAAACCTGTACACCCCGATCCACTCTAAAACCTACAGAAACTCGCACACGCATTCACAACACTGTGCAATGCGCGCGGCTTTCAGTGTGTTACTATGCCACTCTCCTGAGTCTTGACGAACTATATATAAATAAACCAATTGTGTGTATTTACATCGTGCGTATCGCTACTTGGTCATCGATTGTTGCAGAAGTCCATCGGCCCCATAAACGGGCGCGCACGACAAGGCAAGAAACGGGGATACACCCCACGGTCAAGGAGTACACGCGTACGGTCACAGCACGAGACACGCACAGAGTCACTCTTCATACAAGGCTTTGCACACGGGAGTGTAGGTAGGGGTGTGCAGCACATATGGAAAGGACACGGGGTGAAGCCCCATACAACAAAGGGGTTGCGTATGGGCGAGACGGACAGGCCTGCGCAGGTTGGTATACCAAAGAGCTGCACGAGCCGAGATAAGGTTGATGGTCGTACAGGACACGCTGGGGTGGATGAGGGCTGCTTTGCACCTGTGACTCCCAGAAAAGGTGCAGGTGCAACGGTGCTCGCCGATGGTGGGTTGGTCGGTTCAAGCACCTTGTACCTGGGCTGTGTTGAGAAGTCCTCGAACAAACCACCGAGCAACCCAAACCACACACCAGATCAAACAAAGACCAGCGCCTATAACCACACATATAGGGCCACCAGTCCCACATCAGGACAGTCAGGAAATAGTCAACCGCGTCGTGTATCTCCGAATATCGAGTCGAGGTCCGAAGTGTCCAAGCAGGGGCAGAGGATTGATGCTGTTAGTAGCGTTGGCGTAGTAGAGGTATCAACGGCAAACGGCAAGGCTGCCTCTACTGCAACAAAGCACCCGAGCATGCACATACCACTGTGTCGAGTAGAGGGGGTCAGAGCTGCCGATATATCGCACCCGGGGAGTACGGGCAACGTTGGTAAGGGTATTTGCGTGAAGCAAGATGGAGCCCCACATAGGCCAACGGGAAAGGTTGCAGAAGATAGTCAAGGGGCGCAGGGTATTGACCTGTGCTTGAGTGACAGCGACGAAGAGGACTCGGTCGACGCTATTTTAGAGCAGACACAGGCACTGGAGGCCACGGACAACGAGAGAGACGCACCGGAAAGGACTACGGGTGAATGCGAGGGAAGTGTGCATCCTACGAGGGACGCTACTCATGGTCTTATCTTTAGCACTCATGGGTCTACCTCTAGTACTCATGGGTCTATCTCTAAAACGGGTGAATGTGAGGGAAGTGCGCATCCTACGAGGAACGGTACTCATAGTCTTGTCTCTAACACTCATGGGTCTATCTCTAAAACGGGTGAATGCGACGGAAGTGTGCATACTACTAGGGATGGGACTCATATCTCTAGCACTCTTGGGTCTAACTCTAGTACTCATGAGCCTATCTCTAGTATTCATGGGTCTACCTGTAGTACTCATGGGTCTATCTCTAGTACGGGTGAATGCGAGGGAAGTGTGAATACTACGAGGGATGAGACTCGTGAGCCTACCTCTAGCATTCATGGGTCTACCTCTAGTACGCATGGATCTATCTCTAGTATGGGTGAATGCCAGGGAAGTGTGCATACTACGGCGGATAGTACTCATGGGCCTGTTGAGGGAGGTGCAGACGTCGAAGCTAACTTGCCAACAACGACGGTTGATGAAGGCTCCAGTGATGCACTAACGCATAAGCGTACGGTTGACCGAAAGGTTGCAATTGCAGCAACCCATGAACCAGGACACTCAAATGAGTATGCCAGAGCCAATGCGCGACGCACCGGGCAAGCCCACTCACCCGGTCTCGAGTGTGCACCTGGTGCAGGTTTTGGGGCGCAAGTATGTGCTTCCGGCCCGCTGCTTGGACATCCAAAGACGTCCACGAATGCAGGCAGTACGTGCGATCGATCAGCACAAATATCACAAACCACGGATGCAGAAGCCGGCGGGTTATTGGGTGATAGCCGGATGGATGTGGTTGCAAGCACGCAGCCAGCGCTACACAAATTACATGACAGTACTGCGTCAGGTAATAGTGCAGAAGAGAATAAAGACCCACTGCATGCCCAGCCCAGCACACCCCCTGCTGAACACACGCCAACCACATCCGGTATTCCTGACCCGTGCACCGACAGAGCGCACGCTGAAAACAGCGCGCGCGCAGAGAAGAACGGCGCAGATGTTCAGGCCTCTGGGTCTCCTGTGTACAACAGTGCCAACCAAAGAGGGAGCTCTCAGTGTAACTTACGGTGCGAGAATAAACGCGCGGTGGTGGCTGCGCAGGGAAAGGCTCACAGACTTGTGGAGCAGGGAGTACCGAACAGTCCAGCAGACTCTCACGGCAACGGACCGACGCAGCAACCTCTAGGACGAGCCCGAACATCGGTTGAATCCACACGACACACCGCAGAGAAGCCCAAACAGACCGCCAAAAAGGAAGGCCGCACGAGGGCTACTAAGCGCAGGGCAGTAGGTGCAACTACAGCGCAGCCAATGCGTAGCCTGCGTTCAACTGCGAGAAGTTCTGTACGTCCAACGCCAGCGAGGCAGTCCATACGCACGAGACCACCTGCAGCACACCCACCCGTACGAGCACACGCGGTGAAGCCTACGGGGAGGCGCCTCAGCAAACGAGTACCTGAAGTGAAGATGACTGAAGTTGGAGTTTGGGACGCTGTAGACGCACGGCGTTGTGCTAATGCAGACTCTCCGTCAGAGAACACGTACTTGACTCTGGATGAGTTGAAACGCTTGCCGTTGGACCTGTCGCACTACCCCGCCCATCGAACGCCACTCCCTAAGATTGTTAATCTTCTTAAGATTGCAAAGGACTGTACCCTGCATGTCCCTGCAGGTCTACGCTGCTCCGTAGATTCTAGGCTGAGGAAATGGGTGCGGGACAGTGGTTTTAGCGAAATGAACAAGTCGATCTATCGCAATATATCGCAAGGGATGAGTCACACGGGCAGCCCCGGGGGAGACGACAATGCCGTGGTGGTGAACACTGTAATGTGTGTGACTGCCGATTTGACTGGGAAAGATCCGGCTGATCTCACTGAGTCAGCGATTGAGAGACTTGCAGACTCGGTTGGCACAGGGAACGCAGACTATACAGACGATGCGAATGATGTAGAAGACTCGCGGTGCACGGATACAACTGCTAGTAGCATAGTCATCGACACCATGAATAGAGCTGAGCGGAGACGCATTGTCCGCCCATCTGTGGCAACTGTCGAGAGAGAAATGAGTGTTGTAGTCACAGGGAAGGAGACGAGTCATACAAGCATGGAACCGCAATACAACCGCCTGGAACAGAGGTGCGACGCCGAGTCGTACCGTAGGACCGGTGAGGAAGCGAATACGACGTGCGGGATGTACAGCACAACTGGAGACGTAGATGACACGACCGAACAGTCACACAGTACGGCCGGTGACTCTGTGGGATTGGCCAGCGACGCACAGAACCCGACCGATGTGTCCCACAATACGAGGAGTGGTATATCTACCAACTCCGGTGGGGAACTCTGTACGACAAGTGGGGCACTGCATACGACCGGAGAGCCGCAGAACACCGCATGTGGGACGGGCAATACGACAAGTGAGACGCAGGGTGGCCCTGATGCAGCTGACACCATGGCTGCTGACACGCACAGTGCGGCTGAAGGGATAGAGACACACAACTCAGCCAGTGACATGCACAAGCCCACGGACAGGGCACAGGACATGGTATGTGAATCAACCGACACTTGCGCCCCCTCAGGTCTACCGACCGAACCCCGGCCAAACAAACGAACACACCCAGACAGCACAACCAATCAAATACGTAGTACGATAGCATCCCCTCAACTGACCCAGAGTGGTGTTCCCGGTACTGCAAGGGAGCAACGAGCCACCACTGACTATGAGGAGAGCAGGACGGTAGCAGACCCAAAAAGGAGGGCCGCTGAAAAAGCCGCGGGTGGAAAGGGTCAGATTGTACCTGAAATAAACGGGGAGGAGAAAGCTGCGCCAGAGAGCGGCGATAGCACTGAGTCAGTGGGTGAACGCACAGATACCATTATAAGCGCTGGTCAAGGCACAAGCCTGGGTATGGAGAGAGCAGGGCAGTTAGAATTAGCGGAGCCGCACGACGTCCAATCCGCGGGTTCTGATGTTGTGCTTACAAACGAAATGCTGGACTCGTTGGTGCCGACGGTTGCTAAGGCCAATGCAAACGATGACTTACGCGTAGAGGTTGCTACAGCTGAATCGATCACAGCCACTCAGTCTGACAGCGTAGCAGTCGGTGCAGGCACTCGAAGGGAACCGCATGTGGATACCAGCAGCACACTTACAGGCACACTTACAAGCACACTTGCAAGCTCGGGGTCAAGTACACGCACACAGTCCAGTACCAACACACACCTGACGCCACGCGAGAGGCTACAAGCAGCACGACAGCGCCGATGGGACAAGCTAACCAACCCTGTGTCAATCCCAGCACGACGCAGCACCCCTAACAGCACGCGTGGACAGCGGTGTGAAGTGGGGGCCAACCTACACACCACGACTGAGATACGGCGCACAGACGTGCGAAGCCTCGCCCACCCTGACACGTATCTGGCGTATTTGCGAGGGGAAGGGCAAATGGAGTCCAAAATCCGGGAGGCGAGTGCAGGACATCGGACTTGTCCGGCCCGAGAGCGAAGAAATCGAGGTTACTGTTCTGGTATGGACATGGCTACCAACCGGGACGCACAAGCACAAACGAAAGATGCTGAGGATGGGTCTAGTTCGGAATACGAACCCACGAGTGATGAAAGTGATAGCTGGTCAGAGAACAAAGAAGACAGTCAGCCAGGCCACGACAGTGATACCGTGCGACGTACACCGCACAACGCTACCGCAAGTGATGGACACTGCGCTATAGCCACCTCAGGACAACCCATTTCCATGCACACAAGGCACCAACGGGAACACTCGAGGGACTACCGAAGTGCTACAGACTGGAACCACAGGCTAACCGACACGCACCACACTACGAGCACACACAACAGGCACACCACGACCAGACTGGCCACTCCGCCTCAGATGGCAAGTGCGTACAACAACCGCAGCACCACAAGAGCGTGCAACACGAAAACTCACACGCGTGAGGGTGATGAACCGCTTCACAGCGATGCAGACAGCGACAACGAGAGTTTCGATAGCATTCCACGCTCTTCTCCCGCTGAATCTCGCGTGCTGTCACGCCGAGAAGCATCTAAGGATGTAACTTGGCGAGGGGTGAAGAGGGCGACCAGCGCAACAAGGCCTCCGCGTCTGCTGGTGAGGCAGTCTCCTGTCAGAACAGCCCGTTCAGCGACGGAGAACAAGAGAAAGCAGCTCACACGACAGTTCACGTCAGAGTATAAACTTCCCAGCACCAGTGACAGCAGCAGCAGCAGTAGTAGTGGTGGTGGTGGTGGGAAGGCGATGAGCAATACAAGGCGCCGGAGGGCTTATAAGAGGGCCTCGAGAACCACCCGCCAGAGGGGTGCTGAGGGAGGTCTGAGTGGCGCCAAACGTGATACTACGAAGCATACAAAGCACTCGGTGCAAGCGGAGGAAGGAGCGGTTGAGGAAGAGTCCAACTATGCGGAGAGTGGTGGCAGCGATGAACAGTCTGACTCAACAACACGCGGCCCTACAACGGCGGTGCGGCAAAGTGAACTGCAGACCCGCGGCACTAAACGGCGCCGAGACCAACTGCGGCCGGACCAAGCAGATGGGGATAGTAGAGGTCAACTACTACGTACAACGAGCCAGAGAAGGGCAAATGCGGCTACGGAGAAGGAGAAGCACTCTGTGGTATCCAGGTACGAAGGCCATACCAACCCACTCCCATTCGACTGTCCACAGGAGGGGTGTGGCAGACGCTTCGAAACGCTGCATGAGGTGTACGAGCATCTGCATGCACATCACTGCACCACGACGCAGACGAAGCCTTATGCGTGCGAGTTGGAGGGGTGCCACAAGCGCTACGCCACCCGAGGTAACCTAAAACGGCACTACACAACCCACATCGGAGAGCTGGCGTACGCGTGCACATGGACGGGCTGCGGGATGCGGTTTGCCGGGAAGCCCACGCTCCTCAAACACATGGAACCAAACGCCGGCATGCACCCGTACGCGTGCACGCACAGCGGATGCCGTCGAGTGTTTCAGACCGAGCGCCACTGCAACTTGCACAGCGAGAACCACTCAGCTGCCCACCTGCACACGTGTCCCATGTGCGGCTGTGAGAGGGGCTTCCAATCGGCGGCGGACGTTGCAACACACTTGGAACGTTATCACGACGCACTCCCGTACGACGGAGGCACCGGGCGACTCAAAGCGGTGGAGATAAGCTATGGCACCAGACCACTCAAAGCGGTGAAGGTGAGCTATGGGGAGCGGCTGGTGAGGCAAGAGATCGCGCGTGCGAATGCCTGAGAGTCGCCGGACAGTACGTGGGTAGACCATCGCACGCGTACTAGTACACCAGGTAGGCAGTACGTAGGTAGACACTAGCGCACGTACTAGTTACCCGGTAGATGGCCCGTCCTTCCTGCAACTAAAGAAAGCGTTATATACGAGGCTACACATTGGTGACAATTCTATACATATCGATATACCAGGATCGCGGTTTACTGTGGTAGCATCATCCCGATTCTAAGGTTACTAATAGATATATAAAATAAGAGTGACTGTCGGTCTATATACGACAGTACGGGTCAGCACTCAAGTGTGCACAGAACCCTTACAATTTTGGTGCCGTGAGGGACGACGAATGGTATCAGATAAGCGTTCTGTATATTAAATCGGTAATAAGCTTGTGAGGAATAAAGTGATAATAAGCAAAAAGCCGCATGGACACTGTGTAGTGTCACTCATCGTGGTGGGCAGAGATATGTTCTGTAGGTATTTTGAACGAGGCTGGCTGGCAATTATTAGAACTACTGATGGAAAGGAAGTACAACTATAACCATACACTCCTCCATTCCAACCCCCTTATTTGAACCCCTGAATCAAACCCGCGTTCCGGATTGAACTGAGTGACTTTAGTGACTTTGGAAAGTGTGCTAAAAATAGAATCCCTAATGTACGTGCGCATGCCAATAAACAGTCGAGGCCCAACACATAGCTACAGCGAATTGAGAGCTTATGAACAGCATGGGTCATGTTTTACTGGCTCGGCTGCCAGTTTTCATACTACTCGTTGATACTTGAATGCCCACCATACTCACTTCGCCTAGGAACCGTTACGGTTATGGGTGTGTGCGAGTCAGTTTCAAATATATACGTACTGTTGTACTACATATGTGGCCATGATAAGATTGATAGACGTTACAATGTATGTATATGTGTACATTGAATCTTGACAAACTCACACACTATACTTTTAACTTAAACAAACTTACACACTGTACTTTTAACTTACACTTTTAACTTACACAACTTATTCACTATACTTTTAACTTATACAAACTTACGCACTGTAATTTAACTTACACAACTTATTCACTATACTTTTAACTTATACAAACTTACGCACTGTAATTTAACTTACACAAAATCACTCACTATACTTTTAACTTATAAAAACTTACACACTGTACTTTTAATTTACGCAAACTCACTCACTATACTTTGAACTTGCACAAACGTACTAATTATAATATTAACTTGCACAAACTTGCACAATACTTTTGGGCTCCTATACCCAGCTCCAAATAATTATATAGCTATATACAGTTGTTCAATTATATATTTAACTACAACTATAAAGTTGAACTATAGCTTCATATTTAACCCAATACAACTAAGGATTACACGCAAAACACTGATTGGCATTTAATTGAATGCAAAGAAGGCCTGGTTCTTATGCATGAACCGATGCTCTTGAGGAGAACTGAACTTGAAAGATCTCATATAAAATCAGTCAAACTGTGTATTGAGGGGTAGGTGAATGACGGCAAAACTTGATACACACATAAACACGCTAAATGATTCCAGCTTTGGATGACCAACTCGAAATACGTGAGAGTTTACAGAAGCCAGCGTGAACATGCCATGTACTAAAGATTTAA
>LUCW03002645.1:0-47500 GCA_001586965.3 Sphaeroforma sirkka | reverse complement strand
TAATCACACAGCCAGCATCTCAGATTGCATTGGTTTCCTAATGTATATATATATATATATATATATAAAATCTAACGAATCATGAACGGAATGTCGTCCTCTGCTCACAGGGCCGGGACGCCATCTACAAAGAGTTCCTTTTTTCGGATTTCAATGAGGCGTTTGGTTTCATGGCTCGTGTGGCCATTAAAGCTGACAAGTAAGTCCACACCTGCTACGTATCTGCAAACCCCACATCTCTGATACATATGTGCACCGTAGCTCTGATAAGACCTGGGGCCGGGAGATTGTTCATTTGGATTGTTGTCCGTTTATCACGTGGTCTAGTAGATTCTGATCTGATATATACCTTCTTTCATGTTCGTAGGATGGACCACCACCCTGAATGGTTCAACGTCTACAACAAAGTACAGATCACGCTGAGGTATGTTCGACCTATATTGCATTTCGGGTGTTGTGTGATATGCTATCTCGAGGTACAAATACAGTTTGGTATCCAGTCATCCTGCTTCGTCGTTGCAACCGCTTTCATGAAGCGATATATACATACAAATTATATATATATATATATATATATATATCATATGCATTGTTCATATCACTTGCATCTTTCTGACACAATTGCCTATAATGCTCGCCTATAACTCCCACAGCACACACGATTGCGGAGGTTTGTCGAGACGTGACGTTGAGCTGGCCACCTTTATCAACTCATTGTAAATGCGGTCGTTGATGAGGGACGAAAGGCTCTACGTGCGATACGTAGGATATCTCCGACGTGCCACCTTGCAATATATGCATGTATACACAAACGAGTATGGGTGTGCGTGTAGGTGTACAACCCCTTCGGCAAATGTATAGTGGATACTACATACAGAGGGTACTATGACTGACATGGTCATATACTGTGCTTCAGCTAGCAGGCATTCCGCCTGGATGGGACGTTATGCACATCTCCTATGTTCTACTAGCGGCGTACATAACCTACACTCAAAAGAATATCGAATAAAAGTGATTCGCCCTCTCTCCATCAATCCAGCATGTGGATTGGCCCAATTGTGACCACAATGCCACTTCACTGAATCGCAGTTGTTGTTGTGTTAGAAGAGTTTCGTCTATGCCTAAGTACATACAAGCTTAAAGTGGTTCCTTTTAAACGCTACATTCTGGTGCGCGCTTTATTACTTGGGTCATATGACTCATGCGTTTGGCACGAGTGAAGTTGGCGCGAGCCTACCTATGCCTTGCGCATGGCAACCGTATCAGTGATAGCTGCACGCTAGTCCCATGCTCAACAAACTACGCAAATACCACACACACCCCGCTATACACAGGGCAAAGGCTTTATCATTTACCTCTCATGCGCACAGGACAAAGGCTTTATCATTCACCTCTTATGCGCACAAGGCAAAGGCTTTATCATTCACCTCTTATGCGCACACTCTCGTGTGACTCTGTTGTCATCGCAGCTACATATATACACCCTACACACTCGTGTGACTCTGTCGTCATCACAACTACATATATACACCCTACACACACTCTCGTGTGACTGTCATCATCGCAGCTACATATATACACCCTACACACACCGCTATTCCAGGACGAATGCTTCATCATTCACCTCTCATGCGCACAGATTGACAGCAACTGAATCTCAAGCACACACTCGCGTGTGACTCTGTCGTCATCGCAGCTAAATGTATACACCACACACAACACCGCTATAAACAGGTCAAATGCTTTATCATTCACTTTTCATGCACACACTCTCGTATGACTCTGCCGTCATCGTTCGTAACTATGTTCATGCAGTGCCCGATCGAATTTTACTTCATCGAACTGGCGCGAACGCTTTGTGAAGCTCGCCACTGCGGAGATGCAGACAAATGGCTATAGCCTACTAAACGGAACACAAGTAGTGATAATAAACTAAATAGTATGCTCGACAGTATACTTAAGCCATCTACAAAGAACCTGTCAACAAGACTCAAAGTGTTTGCAAAGCAACACCACATCTACATTGCTGATTCTACAGGACAGGTGTAGATACACAGTCTGTATATATATATATATATATATATATATATATATATATATATACTATACATACGTGTGTGTGCAAGTATGTTTGTGTGTGTGTGTGTGTCGACGGAGACGGAGACTCTAGGTTGCACAACATGTATATATTTTGCACATGTAGTTCCTCGGGGAGTCAGGGTCACACTCTTCATATGTATGCTGATAGGCCCATATAACGAAGGTTAATCCATAGTGCCTAAACACTTTGCAGCACACAAAAGTTTAAAGCACAACGCTACACTAATAGTGGAGCTCAGATTCGTACCTGCCTCACATCAAGGCAAATGCACGTATAACAGGTTATATCGTGGAGACACTCCATTTATATATTATATTATACAGCAAATATATTCCGTAATTGTCACTAATATGACATCAATTTACCAAGTAACTTTGGATCCATCACTGTCGTGAGGATCCCAAACTTGCTTTCCGCCATGACTTGTATCATCACAATCGTCCCGGGGTCGTTTGTGCTGATCATGTGATATATCTCATGCCGTCGCTTACCAATAGCACAGTAGCCATTCACATCGATGATCACGTCCCCCTTCATAATACCACTCGTGGCTGCAGGCGAGCCAGGCAGCACTTTGATCACACACCCTTTCCTCACACTTATACCGATGTCCGTGGTCTTATACAGTGGCACCGTACACGTGCGCACATCCGGCTGAAAGTGCACACCCAGCACACACTTCACATACTTAACACTCGGCGCTTTCACTATAGTCGGTGGGGCAGATCTAGGGGACGTGCTCGCAGAGTGTGTTGTGGTGGGTTCCGTAGACGCCACTGTCGCCTGGGGACTTGGGCCGAGATTCATCTGTGAGGTGTTGTTTCGGCTGAAGTACTGGTACCCAGACTTCTCCGGGAGGACCATGCCCCTGAGCTGCGGTGGTGCGATCTGTGTCTGGTCCTTCGCATCGGATGGCTTGGATGAAAACATGAGTACGTTCACGCCCTGCGACTGCTTTCTGTCTAACCTGCCTCCGCCTTGTACACCGTCTATAGAGTGTTTCCTGCTAACCATCCCGTCAGTGGTGTTTCCGCCTTTCCCAGTGCTGATACCAGTGTTTCCATTCTTTGCCGTTCCTGTTGCGGACGTGATAGGAGGAATGGCACAAACCGGTGCTACGGGCAGCGGGCCTCCATTGATCAGGTCCGTTGCTGCGCGCACGTCGAGGTCAAAGGTATCCACACCGTTTATACTCGTGATCTGGTCTCCAAAGCGCATACCTGCTTGGTAGGCCAGGAAGCCCGGCCGTACACACACCACATACAAGCAATGCGCCACCTTAGACAGAGTGAGGCCGAATCTATCGCCTGTAGCCCGTCGGTGCAGTGTAATCTCCTGCAACCCGTCACTCATGCGTGGTAGACTGATACTGTACGGTATGGTTGGCTTCCGCGATGGAAACCGCTTGTGTACCGAGCTTGCACTTGGCTGGTAGTCACCGTGGTCAGTGCCATCGGTGGTGTTGCCCTCCGATGATACGACCAGAGGGGAAGTTTGGGGCGACCGTGTGGTTGCCAGGTAACCGTCCTTGTTGATGACTGATTCCACGAGCTTGGACATCGAGGCATTACCATCTTTTACAAGTATGTGTTTTGAATTTCCATCCGATTCTTTCGCATTAGAAGAAGGAGAGAACATCTCACCCAAATGCAGGTTGGAATCTGCGGACCCCGCACGATCTGAAGACAACGAGCCCATCTCCGAGACGGTACATGCGTGTGGGTTTAATGCATCTTTTGTTTTGCTTACCCCATGAAGATCAGAAGCAGATGAATCAGAGCTGATAAATATTCCCACTGGTGAGCGTATGCTATCACCCGCTGTTGCCCTACATTGCATATCCTGGTCCTGGTCTGTGTAGTGTGCTGGGTTCACATGTGTGCTGTGTCTGTAGGGTGCTTCAGTCGCAGGACGTTTTGGCGGCGACTGGCCAGTACGTGCCACAGACGATCTCTGCTGCTCTTTACCGACGTTTGACTGTGACTTTCCGTTGGTAGTGTTGCCAACTGAAGTCGAACTACTTTCAACCTTGGACGGCCACTTTCGGTCATAATATAGACCCGAATCCGTGTCATTGTCGCCTACTGATGCAGATGCAAACGACTGAATAAACCCGCTGGCAAAGGCATCATTGGCGTTAGGCTGACTGAGTTCAGCGGCTTCTTGTTGTGCTCCGTATTCAGTTGCTGCTCGCCTATCACTATCTGATACTGCACCCGTTGTTTCTTGCAACGACTCTGTATCACTATTCATGTTGTTTTCGTCAACTGCAGTATTTTCAGTGACTTGACTTGCGTCTAAAGCCCCCTGGTAGGATTCTATGTCGCTGATTGGCACGTTTTTATCACGTAAGGTATTACTATTATCTACAGTTGCGGCCATAGTGTCAGGTGATCTCTTACTGTTATTGTGGAGTTGACGTTCATTTGGAAGACCATCAGCAGGGTAAGTGTTCACATCCATTGTGTTGGGGGAGAAAAATGTGGCATCTACACTGATTAACGCATCGGAAGATATAACCAGCACACCTTGGGCTAGCTATTGCTACGCCTTACACTCACCATCACCAACCACTTTATAAACATAGAACTTAAAGCAGTATCAGACTGGCTGTGTAAATATATATACAGGTTTTAGAGCTATTTATTTACACAGGGCTCCGAGACCCTCTCAGCCCTCCGAACAATGTATTTACAGTATTTATCTAAATGTTCAAATAGGCTATGCTATTTATTATTTGTAAAAATATATTTGGATACGAGTCTTCTGACTTATCGAATTGTTACGGAAACTATGTTTTTTTATATTAAAAAAAACCTAGTTTGTACAATGCAACCTTACAACCGCCATTGAATAGGCCCATGAAAATTCTAATGCCGTACAGGTACGTACAGCACATAGAAAATTTATAACCACAACACGCCCGGCGTTTGGTGTATGTCGATACGCTTCTCACAATGATCTGTAGACCTATGCGAGATATACGGATATACGAGACCATGAAAAGGACCATGTATCACGAAAGAAGGTGAACATATGGAAATGAATGCAATAGGTTTGCTTCTCTCCTTATACTTACCTTTGATTTGAGCTAGTCTCATGCGAAACCAGGCATGGAGGAAAATTTGGGGAAGCCCCCGACCACTGGCGAGGAGGTGTTTAGGCCTGAAGTTCCGGTGACATCCACCTCTCACACTACATCGCAAAAACCTATACATGTACACACGCAGCTTCTCGTACACGCGCAGGCACAGTCGCATGTACAACAGCCAGCACAGCGGACGATATCACATTCGCAACCCACATACACAGAATCCGTTGCGGATTATGGCGTGATACAAGGCGTACAAAGACACGATACAGTGACATCCTCTCAACCTCGCACATCCAATAGTGACGGTATTGATATCGCGAGTGCACACTCTTGTATACAAACGTCTGGTTCTCACACATATAGTAACGGTGGCAAGGATATGTTGAATCACATTCCTAGTGTACGTGCTTCTAGTGAAGAAACTCCGTATGTACGCCACACTTATGCTAACAGTTCACTCTATGCATACGGAAGCAACACACTCACGGCACATCCCATGACACACACAGCCGCGGATGTTTTCAGGCGTGTGAATGCTAGTACACGACATACTCACGCACACACGACGGGTGAAACGCCTCACAATAGGGCGGAAGCGATTAATAGCAATTACGCTTATAATGAAGCATCTATGGAGACAAGCCATAGGGCGGAGAACAATGTTATTAGCGGCTCATCGGTGCTGGAGAAGGTCTTGCCTGTGCACGACATTGCTTTCCCGGCGGCGTATACGGCACGCGGCTCAATCAACGGGAGGATAGACGCTGACACTGTAGTGCGCAGTGGCGTGGTAGCACACGAAAGTATACCGCATGTATCGCATACACACAGTACACATAACGGCCCTGTTACACACGATAGTAGCCATAACACAGTACACACGCATAGGAATAGTAGCGATGCCACACACGAGAGCATCCGCAGTACATTACGCAGGCTGCTGCAGAAGCAAACGGCTCTGGAGAACAAACTGGCGAGTGTTACCGGCGACGTGACAATGGGACAGATAGCTACGGTTAAAGCCCACTTAATAGACCAAATACGCTACTTTGACACCATTAGTGACACCTTAAACGCTGATAAATTACCACGTCAATTTAAACAATCAGATGTACACGAACACACACAATACACACATGCAGACGCTCGAAACGCCACCTCAGCAACCACACAGCACACGCATGATATCACACGCACACACCGCAGTGGATCGACTGCAGCGAAGATAAATTCTGTGCAGAGCACTAGCACAGCGCATGAGAGAGGAGCTGTGTCTCAAGAGGAAGATGTAGATGGGTTAGGGTTTGATAAGCGTGCGTCTGTGCAGAAGCTGTTGAAAGGTGTCGAACGCCTGCAACACGCACACACACGCAAATATCGCCAGCGCGAGCATGTGCATCATCGTATACACGCACACGAGACACCAGCAGTTGAAGGGGAAACCACGGAATGTACTACATCGGAAAGCGAGAGTGACAACGATAGGCGTGTGGGTCCGTCAGGGTATGTACGTATGGGTCGGGGGAGGCTTAATCTGGGTAGTGAGAAAATCAGCGACATAAACCCTCACGACTTGGCGGTGGCAAATTCGAACGAGTGCCGCCATGTGTCGCGGAATAGGCGGTTCTTCAGGCGCAGGGCTGCCCTGGCCTGGCGGTGGAGCTGGCTGGAGCTAAGGATAGCTCAGGTAGGCACGCATATAGGCACGTTGACCGAAATCAAGACACGCACACGAAATAACAACCAGGCACAGATCATCCCATACACCCGCCAGGCCGACAAGGGCTGTGAGCACGCAGGAAGGCAGCCCCTGGAGCACACACATACACACATACATACACACGCACACGCAAGCACGCATACACACGTATCTGGTCTTGGGGGGCAGGCACAGGCCGGTGATATGGGCTATGCACAGACGCAGCAACCGCAGCAGCAGATACAGCAGCACACACACAGCACCCAGAATGCCACAGGCGACCAGGGCGAGCACGGCACACACACCACGGAGACGCCGCCCATGGCCACCCTCAACCACCCGCCCCAGAATGCCAGGCCAAAGCCAAGTGGGGACGGACCAGGCCAAGGCAAAAAGCGCCGGGGCAAGCAACCCAGTGCACACAAGGACCGGTCCACGCACCCCAAAACCTGCGCCAGGTTGCGTGAGTATGTCCTGCCCACCCCGCGCCTGCTGTGGGCCGAGAACACGGTCGGGGTCAAGGGCAGGCCAGAGATACTGGTCAACGTCATGGGGCGGAACAGGCTAGCTCGCCAGATCAGTGCCTTGGACACCTCCTATCACCCGGTCCTGTCCCGGGTGGTTGAGGCGGCCCCGTTTCTTAGGTGCAGTACTCTGCACCCTGCACCAGCTCTGCCGCTGGCGTCGTCGTGGCGAGGACAGCGTGACAGTGAAGGTATGGTACTATATGCGTGGGTATGTGGAGATGGTAGTGAGGGTGATATGTGTGTGCAAGTGTGTATGTCTGTATGTCTGTATGCATGTTTGAGAGGGTGGCGCGCGTGTGTGTGTGCATGTTAGAGAGGGTGGTGTGTATGTGTGTCTGTGTGTCTGTGTGTCTGTGCATGGGAGAGAGGGTGGTGTGTATGAGTATAAGTGCATGGTAGTGAAGATGGTGTGTATGTATGGTAGAGAGGGTGGGGTGTATGTGTATGTGTGCATGGTAGTGAAGGTGGTGTTTATGTACGGTAGAGAGGGTGATGTGTATGTGTATATGTGTACGGTAGAGAGAGTCGTGTGTATGTGTCTGTGTGTGTACGGTAGAGAGAGTCGTGTGTATGTGTCTTTGTGTGTATGTATGGTAGAGAGAGTCGTGTGTATGTGTGTCTCTGTGTGTGTGTAGGTAAAGAGTGCGGTGTGTATGTGTCTGTGTGTGTATTTATGGTCGAGAGAGTCGTATGTGTATGTGTATGCGTGTGCATGCATGGTAAAGAGTGTGGTGTGTATGTGTATGCGTGTGTATGCATGGTAAAGAGTGTGGTGTGTATGCATGGTAAAGAGTGTGGTGTGTATGTGTATGTGTATGCATGTAGGGTAGAGAGGGTGGTGTGTATGTTTATGCATTCATGGTAGACGTTGAGAAACTGGTGTGTATTGTATGTGTGTATAGTAGAGTGGGTGGTGTATATGTGTATGTATGTATGGTAGTAAGGGTGGTTTGTTTGTGTGGGCATGTATGGTAGAGAGGGTGGTGTGTGTTTATATGTGTGTATGGTAAAGAGGATGGTGTATGTGTATGCATGTATGATAAAGTATGTGGTGTGTATGTATATATATATATATGAATGCAACCACGCGTTAGCATTTGATAACAGTGAAGTGTGCGATGAATGCACGCACTCTTGAATGTGTTATCTTGCTCTTTTCGTAGATATACATGTACGTGTTTTCTATTTATTTATATATATATATATATATATATATGTGTGTGTGTGTGTATGAGTATGTATGTATATTTGTACGTTTGTATGTATATGTATATGTATATGTGTATGTGTGGGTATATATATATATATATATATATATATATATAATGACGTTAAGTAGTGCTCAGTACGAATTGGAGCATAGTCATTTCATATATTCAGTTGTCGTTTTAGTTTTTAGCCACTGTTTGACTTATACCTGGGAAGTGTCCTATATGAGGGTCTCAAGAAAACTCGTCGCACTTCAGCTAAGACTCATCTCTCTCCCACGCTCACGCGAAATCTTTTCAGCCCGAGATGGCTTGTTTCAGCATGGTTCCTAACGAGTATAAACCCTAAACCCGTATTGATATATGTGGTGTGTATCTTGCCCCACCCTGCAGCTGCGGCGAACGCAAATTTGAGTAAAAAACAGGTTGGCAAAGTGCATAGTGGCAACCAAACAAAGAGCGGTTCGATATCAGCCAGATCCAGCACCACGAGTATCAAAAAGAAGCCCATCAGTCGAACCTCTTCCGCGAACAAAGTGAGCCGCAAACGCTCGGACGGCAAAAAGCGGGACAAAGCGGGACTGCAACGGAAGCGCACCAAGGGCGCATCCAACCTTACTAATGTAGATGCGAAGAAGAAAGGTACCGAGGAGACCGATAGCACAGCCAATGTGCTCGGCAAGGGTACACGCCGCACGAGCTCACACAGCAATGTGTTCAAACGACACAAGGTATACGATATTGACAACGTGGTGATTCCCGTGACCGCCGGCATGGTCACGAGGGTGCAGGCTATTGAGTTCCAGGAGATTGAAACGCCCAGTTGGCGACCGTCCACCGAATCACCCCAAACCAACGGTACGGTGAGACCTGTGTATCCATTGAGGCTAAGTATGAGCGTGTTAGCCTGTCTTTCAGTGTTGGTGCCTGTCTTTTTGTGTTTAAAAGGCAACTGCTCTGTTTATGTATGTTTTCTACAACTTGTAACTCAAGGACGAGTACGGCAGATTTCAGTAGACCTCTGTAGCTGAACTGTCGCAATTTACGTTTTAGCAACCCGTTCGTAAGTATTGTTCGCTTGTGCATAATTCATATGTGGTAGTAAATCTGGAGTTAAATTCGGAAGTAGTCTTGACTGATTGCATACTCCAATACCGTCATGTCATTATTTAACATATATATTACCATGTGTATATATTGTACATGCACACATGTGTCTGTGTACATAAAAACACACACATACATATATATATATATATATATATATATATATATATATATATGTGTATTCATACACAATATGCAATGTATACGTATAAATATATATATATATATATATATATCATATGTGTGTATGCGTGCGTGTGTTATCATATGAAGATATAGTTTTTACGCCTATGAATTTGTACAGAATGAAAAAAAAATGTTCAAGCATGTGATTTGAATTGGGATCAATATTGTGTACCAAGTAATGCTGGTGTCTGTTTATACACACGCTCTTGTTTGTTGTCTGTGTATCCATACATAGGCTCATATGCATGCCAAATACGTCACAGTTGATATAAAACTTGTATCAATGTATCTGTACGTACATTACAGGTGATTTTGCCACACGTGTCTATTATTCTTAAACATTGACGTGTACTTACACACGTATGCGTAAGATCTTGACCATCCGCAGATCCATAAGATACTTAGGCCTGTTCATGTATCCATGTATATATGCGCTGTATGCTTCCATTGGGCTGTCACCATACGCCCACATGCTGTTATCTCGGATTGTCAAGTATTGCCGATGGATTGCTATTGTGTTGCTTCTTGGCCCAGACTGGATACCTGTATTTACCTAGCACCATACCATGCGTCAAATTCTATCTATATGTTTCAAATTCTATTGATATGCTTCAAATTCCAACTGCATGCTTCAAATCCCAACTATATGCTTCAAATTCTATTGATATGCTTCAAATATCAACTGTATGCTTCAAATTCCAACTATAATTCTTGAATTGCCTATTGGCTCGCTCTCCCGTGCAGACCCCAATGCAGCACCGCAGGAACACTACAGCAGTGAAGACACTTCGGACGAGGCCTATGAAAAGCGCCACAATGCGCGACAGAAGATCGAGACCAGCCGCTTTGAAGCATTCATGAAGAATCTACACCAGCCCAGGCGGAGACGGTCTTCACATGTAAGTAACCGTGGTGTGCATGTAGGTTACCGTGGTGTGCATATATGTCACTGGTGTGCATGTATGTAACTGTGGTGTGCATATAAGTGACTGTGGTGTGCATGTAAGTAACCGTGGTGTGCATATAAGTAACCGTGGTGTGTATGTAAGTAGTGGTGTGCAAGTAAGTAGCTGTGGTGTGTATTAACTGTGGTGGGTATGTAAGCAACCGTTTGCATGTAAGTAACCGTGGTGTGCATGTAGGTAACCGTGGTGTGTATTAACTGTTGTGTGCATGTAAGCAACCGTGGTGTGTATGTAAGTAGTGGTGTGCAAGTAAGTAGCTGTGGTGTGTATGACTGTGGTGGGTATGTAAGTATCCATGGTGTGCATGGAGGCAACCGTGGTGTGCATGGAGGCAACCGTGGTGTGCATGGAAGCCACTGTGGTGTGCATGGAAGCCACTGTGGTGTGCATGGAAGTAACCATGGTGTGCATGTAAGCAACCGTGGTGTGCATATAAGCAGCCGTGGTGTGCATGTAAGCAATCGTGGGGGGTGTGTGTGTGTGAGCGTGCATGCAAGTGCGTTGGACTATCGAAAGCTTTCTGTTACACTCCTATGACGGATTCTGATGTATATATGCTTTGTATTGGCTTATGTGTAGCATGAGTGTACACTAAATAGTGATAACATACAAGGGGAAACTTTTCACGCACTTATATATATATATATATATCCAAATTATAAATCTACTTTGATACACTACCTGGCTGGATATAGGTATATCCATCATTGTCTCATTATAATCGACGAATATTATATAATTTTATGTACATATCTTGTGTGAGTTCCTTTGTTTGTTTATCTATATATATATATGTGTGTGTGTATCTATCTATCTATCTATCTATCTGTGTGTGTGTGTGTGTGTTTGTTTTCGTGTTTATTTTGTGTGTACCTTTCTATATGTTTGCATGCCTACGTATGGTACTATACATCTCTTGTACAAAATTATTCTGGCAAACACATAAGTATTCTGTTGTATCATGTAGAATGTTATCTGTTCTTTGTTTTGTTTTGTTTATTGTTTTTTAATATAATGTACAGGCATATATAGCTGTTTTGCTTGTATTTTCGGTCCAAATGCTGAGAATGTGTTGCATATACCTGTGGATAGTCCATCGGGTTGGCAACGGCGCTGAAGCTGCAATGTCTATGTGCGAATCGCTGACATTCGCATGCTTTAGTCTTCCATAGTCATGTCCAATCTTTTATCTATCATGTCTCTGTATGTATATATATATATATATATATATATATATATATATATATATATATATATATATATATAAACAGATCCAACCAGTCTTAAGAGTTGGTGCTCAATCAAATCTCCATGTTGCAATGCTTGATATCATCCATAACGCTCTATGTGTGCACGCACACACTCAAACGTTTAAAGACAAGCCTTAGAATTCTCATGCACGTGTATCAATTACAATGTGACCCTTTTTTTTTTTTAAGCGTGTAATCTTAGTCTACCCCCAGTTGCGCGGTGTATCGAGTCCGGTTTATCTATATATATTAACTATTGCTTGCTAGCAACACCTGTAGTAGATTGGTATCTTTTGTAACGCTTTTAGGGACGTTAGTGCTGTTCGAATCATCTACCTGCCTGTGTGAGTGCTGGATATCTACCCGCCCTTCACCCAGCTACTACCTCTCTCGTCACTATCTTCTCTCAGCTGTCTCTCTAATTAATTCTCTCTATATTACATTGTCTTCACCCAGCTACTACCTCGCTCGTCACTATCGTCACCCAGCTGTCTCTCTAACCACCCCTCTCTTCATTATACATACATACCTGTGCATAGACGCGGAAGGATTCGCAAACTGAGAAGCAAATCACGGCCACAAGTGTCGATCACGAGAACGAAGAATACATGGGCGCACCAGTTACCAGCACATTAAACGGTGCCAAAGAACCCACAGGCGACGACACCGTCGTAAGCACAGTGCACGTGGATGGAGCGAAGAGTGATAGTGGACAAGTAACCAGCACAAGCAGCGCGAAAACTAGTAGCGAGCGGTTACGGAATGATGCGTGTATTGTCAGACTGCCTCTGATATCAGGGGGAGCACGGAACAGTGTGAGTATCGAGGGGACTACGGTGGGGGCTATAAGCTCTGCCCTGAAAGAGAAGGAAAAGGACCGGCAGGACGATACAAAGGTCGTGCAAGTTAAGATGCAGCAACAGCAACTACAACTACAACTACAACAACAACAACACACGAAGAAGCGGGACAGGCCGTGCTGGAGTCCAAGGGTATTCCTCAAATAAATGAATGAATAATCAGCGGAGAACCTCTTCTTTGCACTAGTTCTTTTAACTTTTACTTTTTCTTTTCCTAGGTGGTTAGGGTACTGAGTTTGTTTTTAGGAATTTTTGGTACCCAACCCCATACGCGCCTTTCTCACTCAAACGCTTATCAGTTGGCGTATTGCTATCCGCAAAAAGCCGATCGAGGACTCGCGGTTTAAGAGTAGCATGCACATACTGGTAGGCACGTACAGTTTTGTGTAATGGGAAATCAATAGTGATGTGGGGAGGGGTAGAGCAGAATAATGCGTACCAAAGTGTCTAATTCAGAATGCTGTGACCAAGGCCTATACGGATTCTCGTATTTACTAATGGTTGTCGAGATATAATGTAAATATTCGTACATACACATGCACGTGGTAGGAGCGCGTATGTCCTTACGTCTGCGCCATATTTAAGTTTACTACACCCCACCCTTATATGAGTGTCCGACGATGTCCAAGGGTTGGGAACACTTGTGCATGCCGAATATAGTGTTACCCTTAATAATAGATTTTCTCTAGTACTGGCTACAGCAGCAGCGACTGATTGATTCTAATCTTGCCAGAACTCACCCGCTTGGTTTAAATCATATACATCACAACTGAGAAATAGGGGCTACACTATTATATGCACCGCACTAATGCGTTGACCAACGGCGATACAGCAGTATGAAGGGGTTAATAGAATAACTTAATGTTGATTACGTACACTACGCAACTTGCAGTGTAATGTAATGTAATGTAAAGTATTGGAATGATTTAATGTTGAATACATACACTACACAAGTTGCAGAGTAGTGTAGTCTAATGTAATGTAAATTATTGGAATAATTTAATGGTGTATCTATGGCTGAGAGATGGTACTCGGATCCAAATGCCGCACGCCCGTCTTCATAGTATCCACAATTCGCAGAAAGCGACCCGGGTCACCTAATATATTTTGCACCGCCAGAAAAATAGATTAAAAAAAATGATATATATTTAGTAATTGGGTTACGATCCAATAGTCTTCCAACGAGAAACCGGTGTTGCAATTAATCGCTAAGAGAAGACAAAGCCAATCCACAGATAGGATATAAAAAAGGACAGCCACAGAAAGCCTATAGGCGACCCAAAAATATACCTGAAATGTGCATCAGAATTATAACAAAAGAGTCCTTTTCTGGCGCCGGGACCACATCTATCTTGAACTCCATGGGTATAGCAAACCCCTTACTGTCCTCGCCCTCGCACGAGCACTGGCATGTGATAGTGCACCGGCTCACCAGTCCACTGATCTGATGCTTTATATGCTCTCGGTCTAATATATCCACCAGGCCTTGGAACAGCTTGTCACGCGGTACAACGTCGGAGACTATGCGCACGTTCTTCTCGCCGAAGAGTTCCTGGAACCATAACACTTTAGGGCTTTCTCGGCCCGATCCCATATGGCGGGACAGCTCCTCGTTAGACCCATCAACTGTGACGAAGCAAAGGCATGTCAGAACAGGATGGATGATATGATACCATGACTACCAAATACCAAATAAGGACCTCGAAGGACTCATCCGATGGGAGTGGGCAGCAATTGGACAACAGAACAGAACCAAGTGAACCAGCGCACTCCATCAGCAACTGTAACCAACTCATTCCCACAGCTACTCTAACGTACGGATAACCGTAGACCGAGCCTCTACAGCTATTGAGCATGTCTCATGCGCACGTATACTATACTTACTGGATCTGTTGAGCATGTCTCATACTCACGTATACTATACTTACTGGTTGCCAGCGGAATCGGTGCCTTCTTAGAAGGGCATCTGAGAGATTTTCGGTTCTGTTCCACAGTCTCTGAATTCAGCGTCAGCCTGGGCTTGCTGGCCACGGGTTTATCGGCGGTCCTGTTTGGAACGCTGGGGCTGTCCTCAACCGGTTTGTCCAGGACTTTTATACTCGGGCTTTCGAGTACAGCATTCCCAGTACCACTGCTACGACAGGTGGTACTGGCTGTGTTCGTGTGTGTGCGGTTGTGGTTGTCGGGTACATCAGACCCATTCCGTACCGTACCATGCACACCCGTATGAAGCACCGCCAAATCCTCGTGGATAATGGACTGCGCTGAGATAGTGGCGAACCTCGATGCACCTGCACTCGGCAAGGAGGTACCTGTGCTGGTAGGTACGACTTTGCACTCGGGTGACGTGCCCAGGGCCGCGTCCACAGACATGTACCGATGCCGAGACACACTCTCGGTCAAGTACTGGGACTGGCTCTGTGTGAGCGAGAGATTGCTGTCTGTGCGTTTACGGATATTCTCGTGTGCGGTGGGATCCAGCAATTCGTTTATTGACCCGTTTGTGGAGGCGCGCCGGTTGGCCACAAACGGATCGGTTGTACCTGAGCCGTGTAATTGACCCTGAAAGGATAAAGCCAGAAACTCGCTCTCATCGTCACTCACGTCGAAGTCAATGTCCTGCACAGCCGGGCGCAGGAACTTGCGTTCTAATAATAGATAATACACCATCTTCTCAATGTTACTCTCGGTCTGTGATAGTTTCTCTCGGAGGGTGTGTTCGTCGTTAAAGCAACCCAAGTTCATTAGGGTGGTTAGTACATCTGGATCTAGCGCCTGATCCATGGGTACAGCCGGGAACTGGAAGAGAAGAAAAGCACGGTAGTCAGATATATATGAGTAGCTTTATTGGATGAGCTGGACGGGTACATTTAACCATACACAAACACACACACACATATATATATATATATTCAACCACAGGGCAATAGGACCATAGATAAAGTGACTGAATACTTCTTCGTATGATGAACACGCATCCAGAGTGATGGAAGAATCAAAACTTAGTATTAAACAAGCCAAACAGAATTCTCCGCTCAGGGGCTCGAACATACATTTGAAGACGTCGTGGGGGGCGGAAATGTATCCAAAAGTCCATTTGACTGAAACCACTTATTCTTTTTTATATCTACAATCTGTTCGCAACCAGGAGTTGCATGGAATGAAAGGGTTCGTCGGCTGCTGTTGAGAAGGCTTTATCACAAATAACGCTATGCGCGATTCGGGTTACAGTGTGAATGTCGTTGGTGCGTGTAGTATCGCCATATAGTAAGTCCACGTATACACCAAACAAAGCGTGCAGGCGATCGCAATAGGGCGCACAAACTACACCGTAAGCTGTTGAATACAAGATGGGGTTTGATCTGGGATGCAACTGCAGAACATCGCAAGGCCAGTCGTATATGTGGGACGACAATCTCCTGTGTGCACTCGTGCAGTCGAGGTCGATAGGGCAACCATCGAGCGAAACCGTTAATTCGAAAGCCAGATCATATAGGGCAACCATCGAGCGAAAACGTTAATTCGAAAGCCTGATCACATAGGGCAACCAACGAGCGAAAACGTTAAACGTTAATTCAAAAGCCTGATCATCACCCGCAGCACTTACGGTGAAACGCTTGTTGACATTCACGTATAACGTCCTGCGCAATACGTACTGCACTGCTTTGCTCAGGTACGGGGGAACGGAGAACAGTCCCGCCTTCACTTTCGTCAAGAGCCGCGGAAGGTTGTCGTCATCGAAGGGAAGACAGCCCGTTAACAGAGCGAACAGGATCACCCCACAACTCCACACATCAGCCCCCCTCCCGTCGTACTTTACATCGCGGATTACCTACATACAATTGGGGGAAGGTGAGTGTGAGTGACCGGAACAGCTTGGGTGGGTACGTACTGTTAAGAACTAGATTATTCAATTAGGGACAGCTTGGGTGTGTACGTACTGTACGAGACTATTCAATTAACGGACGTGAGCGCGAGGGCAGATGAGTGTAGTTTGTGCCATGGTGCAGTTATGAGGCTGGGCCAGTTGTAGGGTTTAGGGTTACACAGTGTCGATTCACGTGGTCGTGCCCCGCATCACCGGCATATGATACCTATGCGACGGCCATGTGAGGGTTAGCGAGGAGTTGCTGTGTTACAGCTCTACGTGTTAAAGGCTGAGGAGTACTTACTGCACACTACAGTAGTATTCACAGACACACAGCACTATGCACACTATACCACACACTATACCACACACCTCCGGTGAGGCGTAGTGGGGCGTCCCACAGCTCTGGTCTAATAATTGGTCCGTGTTGGCCTGGAAGGCGGCCAGTCCAAAGTCGGCTATTTTAAGGTTATAATTTTTATCTAGGAGTAGGTTCTCCGGTTTAAGGTCTCTGTGGCTGTGTGGGTTAAAACAACGAATGAGTAGAGGCTTGTAGGTATGTAGGTAGACACAGTTCCGTGAGGTATAACTTTAAAGACGTTGTAGGTAGACACAGTCGCGTGAGGTATAACTATGAAGATGTTGTAGGTAGACACAGTCGCGTGAGGTATAACTATGAAGATGTTGTAGGTAGACACAGTCGCGTGAGGTATAACTATGAAGATGTTGTAGGTAGACACAGTCCCTTGAGGTATAACTATAAAGAGTTGTAGGTAGACACAGTCCCGTGAGGTATAACTATGAAGATGTGGAAAGTTAACGGACAGTTCTAACCCCTCTTGACGTAGCGATGTTATAAAGGTGCCCCTCATATGGGTCAGTTGTGTATGTCATGATGTGCTGTCAGTGATGCCCATGATATCTATGATAATATATCTACATATATCTACAGAGTACAGAGTGTGCCGATTGTCTTTGAACACAGAACCAAATAACATGATGGCCACGCAACAGACATTGTAATCGAATCACGCTCGCCCCGTCCTTCCCTGACCAAACAACAGGCGATAGTTGTCACACTAAAGGCAACTTAAGTGCTCCCAATATTAGTTCCAATGCATATACCTAAAATTAAAATATTCGTTCCAATATTTGCCCCTAAATTTCCAGTATTAGCTACAATATATATACCTAAAAATCGAATATCAGTTCCAATGTATGTACCTAAAATTCTTATACAAGCCATATTTGTTTGTATAATTGTGCAACCGCACGAGGCTTTACAATACCACATACGGTGCAGAAATCCATACCCACATTCATACAAACGACCATACCATATATGGTGTAGGTGGCAGAATTCAACTGCGCATATTAACTGTTGGAAGAATTTCAAAGCTTCTTCTTCGGATAAACGGCCTCTCACGGCCAGGTACTCGAACAGTTCGCCGCCCGGCACGTACTCCATCACCAGGAATCTATTTATAGAACCAGGACGGAAGGACAGAGTTGGTAACTCGATATATACCGTATGGTCCACGCTTACGCAGTCTGGCTGAATATAGTCTGATCTCTACCCATTTACACTACCCGAAACCCTATAGCACCTAATACCTAACCTGTCCTACTATTAAAGTAGTATGCTATCCAAGAGGTGATAGTACGTGGGCGATCGAAGTAGATGTAAGTGCCCTGTTATACTCTAATATTTGGTTCGACCAAACTAGCGATACAGAATCTGGCGAAGGTGGCTGTTGCCCGACTGCCAGGAACTGGCTTCATTGAACAATGTAGACCCTGTAAGCACAGTGTGTCATATAATGTTTGGCATCACCTCTTCTTAGTGATTCGTAGTATACGAATGCTCCACAACACACCACAGTGATTATGGTGCACTTTCTGATACGTTTACTCCAATCAGATTGCACAAAACAATCTGGTTGAGCAGTGTTTATTGAACTGAAGTATCTGCGAGCCACGTTCGGTATACACTAAAACAACGGACATTGGAGGGAAGGTGAACCATCGCACACTGATGAATCCATTCACACAAACAGAATGTGCACTGACATGGGACGTGGCCCCGAATTCGTATATGATAAGAGTGAAGTTTCTAAAACACGTGGATGTTCACAGATAGCCAATCTATAGAGATGCGGAACTTTGGTCTCCATGGTGCTCTTAACACAAACACACACACACACACACACACACACACATATATATATATATATATATATATATATATATATATATATATATATATATATATATATATATATACATACATACATACACACCACTCACCCCCCCCCACCCACACACACACACACACATACATACATACATACATACATACATACACACACACACACACACACTTCTCATAGATACTTACAAATTATTTTCGCTCTCATACACATCGTATAAAGACAGTACATTGGGATGCTTGATCAGTTTCATGATGGCGATTTCTCTCTCCACCTTGTCGTGCAGCTGTCGGTTCTGGTTTATGCGCACTTTCGGAATGACTTTCACGGCCACTTCCTCTTTAGTTTTTCTGTGGATGCCGAGACATACTTGACCTAGTAGCAAACCGTACCGGATTGGGCGTTTGCATTTGAGTTTTGTCGTACCCGTTTTTTACACTTGTTGTGTTGTACATGCCCTGTCGAGCTTGACCCATTGGCTATCAATCAAAGTTTTTTAGCTTCAAACCTAACTAAATAGATGGATCCACCGTCCATCCAGTGGTGGCTGATATGTTATGAAATATAGCACTGATGTGCAACAAAGCCTATCTTTCGAATGTATAATTCATCAGACGTGGCTATACTATCGAGCGAGGCTTTCTGAGCAGTCCCGCAACCAAAGCGCATTGCAATATCAGATGTAATATCAGAGACAAGCGTACTTGACGTAACATTATTACATAGTACACAAGGGTATGTATATCAAGAAAAAAAAACATCTCTTGAATCTTATTTTGATATGTGATTGTAAAATCAAACGCAGGATGCTACTCATCAACGAAAGCCTCTCATATACTCAATAACTTCATGAAAACGCCTACGTCTCCTCAACACTCAAACATGATCCATCACAACAGCTATACGCATATACACACACACACACACATATATATATATATGTATATGAGAAGCAAGTATATACTTTTGTCACTCACTAAAAATGATAGCACAATATGTACAATACCGCATGTACGTTAATGATACGATATATATATAAATATTGATATATATATATATATATATATATATATATAATATATATATATGTGTATATGTATATATATATATATATATATATATATATATATATATATATAACATATATGTTATATATATATGTATATAATATATATATATATATATATATATATATATATATATATATATATATATATTAATATTATTAATATTATAACAATTATATATTAATATATTATATGCATATATTATAACATATAATAACCAATAATATGTATGTAATATATATTATGGCCAACAATGTGTATGTATGTATATACATATTGTGTTGGCTATATATATACTGCATATTACATGTTATGTTATTAATATTATGTATTATATATATAACTGATGTTATGGTATATAACAATAATATTATATATTATAGCAATAATATTATTAATAAATACAACCATAATTGGCTAATAATAATGTATACATATGGGATTGCATTGGACACTTGCAGGACACGTTGTATTGGCTGGTAATATTATGTATTATTAATATAATATATAGCATAATAACCATATTATTATTGTACATAATAAGTATTGATGATGTTGTTGTTGTACTATATTATAATATATATATATCAACATTATGTATATCTGCAATAACAATAATATTATAATAATCTTATTATGTATAATAATAACATATATTAATAATAATAATAATAATATTACATGATGATGATGATGATGATGATGATGACATGATTGATGACATATGTACGTGCGTATTTTTGCGCATCAGCATACATACATATGGTGCGCATTGCGTGGGCGCATGTGCGTGATGAATGAGCATTACGTGTTATTTTTACATGTACGCGCATATGTACGCATAAACGTATGTATGTACGTACGTGCATATTGGCATACGTATTACGTACGTACGTATTATTGTATGCAATATGTATGTATATATAATAATATGTATATAATATTAATATAATATTATTATTATTATATATATTATTATATTATATATTATTATGGGCTTATACATATTATAATATATGTAATATTATAACATTAATATTAATGTTATTAATATTATAATATGTATGTATGTATATAATATTATTATGTAATACGTATTAATATTAATATCAATAATACATATGTTTATATATACAATATATTATTGTATATGTTTGTTTATATTATGCCATAATTAATGTATAATACATTAATATATATATATGTATATTATTATGTATTATACATATGTATTAATATATTTCATAATAATAATACATGTAATGTAATGGCATGTATATACATATTATTGTTGCTGATGGCAGTGTTATGAGGATGTATGTATATAATATGCATGTATGTATACATATGTATGCATAATAATATGTAATATTGGCATACATAATAATATGCACAATATGATATTTATTAACATTGATGATGATACATGGTGTTGTTGTGACATGGCACATATGTGTATGTAAATATGCATAATATATGCTATGTATATATGTAATAATATGTATTATAATTAATATTATTATTATTGTAATATATATATGTATTATATACATACAATATTACATATATGATAATGGTGATTATTGTACACCATGATATGACATATGTGCGCGCAAACAACACATGTACACATGTTATTGGCATTGCAATGTGTAATGTTATATTATGTATACATTATTATGGATATCATAATATATGTATAATATATATAATATTATATGTGCTACATACATACGCCATAAACAAAGAAAGAAAATGGAAAGAAAACAGAATGGAAATGTGAAGAAAACAGAAATGTATAGCATATTAATAATAATATAATATATTATAAATATATGTAATATATGTATATTAGGATTACATATACACACATAAGTTCATAAATATGTTTTGTAACACATGTACATACAATTAATAATATAATATGTTTGCGTTATTGTTATGTATTATTATGTAATATTTATTATGTGTATGCTATTGTATATATATAATATATATAATATTATAATATATAATGCCATATACATATATATATATATACATACATATTATTATTATATATAATAATATGTATGTATATATATATTATTATATATTATTATAACAATATATTATTATATTATGTTATTATTATTACACATATTATTATATATGATGGCCTATGCATACATATATAACATGCTATATAATATGGCATGTTATATTATATGTAATATAATATATAATACATACATGTGATATATAACATTATTATTATTATATATTATTCTTATTGGCTATATATATACATATATGCGTGTGCGCGTATTCATTCATTTACATACATATATATACAAGTATATACAATGTATATATTTATTAATATATAAATATATATATCTATTATATATATATATATATATATATATATATATATATATATATATATATACATGTGTGTGTGTGTGTGTGTGTGTGTGTGTGTGTGTTATATATATGTGTGTGTGTGTGTGTGTGTATGTGCGCGTGTGCTTGTGTATGTATATTTATGTTTTTTTGTATGTTTATGGTGTCTGACTGTATGTGTACATATGTATGTATGTGTCTGTGTGTCTGTGGGAATCTGAGATTCAGATACACACACACCGAAGTCGTCATGTATGTATTGAAGCAAGTCACGGAGGAATCCTACCTGTTGAGCCAGTGCCGAGTATTTCAACTAACTGATAGGGCCCCACCCTTGTTTGTTTCTTAATGAGCAATTCTCCTTCGTCCTCAATGCCTTCGCCTTCCGTATCCATTCGTGGAACCGCCATCTTCGGATGTGATGTGACATTAAACTTCCTAGTGGGTGTTATGATTTCTAGAGCCGGCACACCTTCCTCCAGTGGTCTTGGGTTAGTTATCATACCGAGATCGTGCATCTATTTATTTGCATATGAAGTAACTGTAATGTGAAAATTTGACTTGATTGATTGGCGTTATTCAGGAGGTTATAATCTGTCAATGTGTTGCACTCAGTTGATAATCTCGGTGCGCAGCCTATAAGCGTCTCGAAATCTGCACGAAACAAGGCCTTGTAAGCTTATACTATCCTTTGGGATGCACACGTAAATACACTACGCTTGGCACTCCCTAAAACAGTCAAACGCTTCTCAAGCGATAGTGATCGCGACACGATATCGGGTACACTACGATACTCAAATAGACCTTCCACCTATAGTATTTATTACGGACCACTTATGGTCTGATATAGATTTTTTTAAAGGGTTGCTCACTGTCCGGACTTCACTTGGTATGTCCGATATAAATAGATAACAACGTACGCAGTAATAATTGGCGGAATGGCCTATTACGCTAAGTGTCGTAATTACGTAATATTTTATACAAGTTTTGTTTTTTATTTAAAAATTAAACACAAATAAAAAAATAGTACATGTATGGTGCATTGGTGCACAGCAGAAGAACCGGGAAACTCGGACTCACCAGAGACACCACCTTCAAAGTTCTAATTGATATAAATACACCATCAAGTTTTAGTCCAAATCGGGTTTTGTTTCGTCGAGCTAAAATCGGGAAGCCTGTATAATTTAGAGGGCTATGGGAAGCCGGTTGAAATTTTTCTAATTGTTTCTCTTTAAATTTGGGATTCTGAAATTCGCCGTTTTCCTTAAATAGGCACATTTCGGTCCTAAAAGAGACTTAAGACTGCCCAAAACACCTCAAACTCATCGGATTTGGAATGACCTTGTCATCTGGGTCACGTCCATATGTATAAACTTGTTATATGCGAAACAAACTGTCCCGCTCCCTATAGAAAGAAAAATTAAAATATACCACAACGGACTACTCTAAAAATTCAGGAACATATGACCCATATGGGACATAAATACAGACTATATAGGCACCCATTTTTTCAAATTCGCCGAATTTTTCTTATTAAAAAATAAAAATACATTTTTGGATAACTCTCAACCTCACAAGTGCTTTCGCAGAAATTTTGAAAAAACATAAATCTACAAAAAAAAAAGTAAAGGCTTGAGTTTCCTGGTTCATAACTTCCTGCTGTTCAACATAAAATTATTGGCATATAACTATAGGCGAAGCTCGGTATCGTAAAGTACCGAACGTTTTAGCCCAATCTATAATTGTCCACTATTCTCGTGGAAGTCCGGAACTCGTGGGAGCGCAGACTGTGACTTTAGTCTCAGGACTGTCTGTGACACGCGACTAGTGCTGTCAGTGCACTACTGCAGGGCGGCAAAATCTGCAGCAGATGGGTCAAAAAATCCCCAAAACAAATCTGGGACAGGGCACTGAGGCCTGAGGGCAGGGGCCCTTTTGCCCCCCCCCCGCCCCCCTATGTTGGAGCTTGCGTGTGGACGTGGATGAAAATAAATATGTACAGGTTTTTTTTACCGTGGAAAAATGACTGGAAGTGTACGATACAAACGTACAGTCGGAGAAAGCCGCCTATTCAATATTTATTATATATTCTTAGTAACAAGTATTTAGCTATACGCACATAACCTACACGGGGACGTCTACTATAACAAAAACAGAAATAAATCAATATCTGAAACGTTGCAGACTTACTTGTGTACTACTCAGAAACATATTGTAGAAATATATATATCTGTATATATATTATACACTATATATTTATTCACATATATACAAATATACATCCATATATATATATATATATATATATATATATATATATATATATATATATATATATATATATATATATATATATACATATCCGATACCACACGTTTACCACTATACGCAGCAATTATGAGCGAATCTGACTCGTCCAGAGGTCGAAGCCGAAGTAGAAGCCCAGTCAAGGATAGGAAGGCATCTGTGGAAAAGGATACAGAACCCGATAGGTATGTTGTGTACACGTGCTTGTATACGTTATAAGTCCATTACCATGCTTCTGCTGCAGAATCGAGTGCCCATATTTTCACCGACCATTCGTAAACAAATTTTACAACATAAAAATACATCAATGTTGTTATAACTATGTGTATATGCACGTTATATATATATTACACTATATGTACATTAATATATATATATATATATATAGTGTGTGTGTATGTATATGAACGAATGTTTGAATGGATGTATTTTAGTTTATACACGCTTCTATGTATATATATATATATATATAATGTATGTATATATTCAACTTGTATTGAATAATGAGTCGCTGGCGATCGGTGTATAAAGTCATATACGCACTTACTCATTTTAGTTTAATATATATATATATATATATATATATATATATATATATATGTGTGTATTGTGTGTGTGTGTGTGTGTGAGAGATTGTGTGTAGATATATATATATATATATGTGTGTGTGTGTGTGTATTCAGCTTGTATTGAATAATGGATCGCTGTCGATCGGTGTATAAAATCATATACGCACTTACTCATTATAGGTTAATGTATATATATATATATATATATATATATATATATATATGTGTGTGTGTGTGTATGTGTATTTAATTATGTAAATCATTTGAAAGTGTATATATTTTTCACGTATGTATCCAAATCTGTATGACAAAAAGTGATTTTTATACAGTGATGCTGTTGCGTAGTTATCCTGATATTATTCATTTACAGTTCTTTTCAAATATCTACATAATAAATTATTTGGTAAATACCTATATAATATGAATTTTAGATATATATATATATATATACGTGTGTGTATGTATTGATATACAATCCCTACATATTTATTCAAGGCAGTCAGAGTATAGATTTTTGTATATCACATTTCTGGTCTTCAATCTTGTATTTGTTAGTTGTGTCTTGATCCTTTTATTCACTACTATACCACCGATAGGTCTACCTAGATAGCTCTATCCCTACCTCGATAGCCACACCTATCTATCCATATACCTCTACCCCTACACTACCATGCCTACTGTAGGTCATGACCTATGCTATTTCTACAGTGAAATACAGGTGTGTACAGAATCTTCGGACACTGATGTGTTTCATGTCGTGATATATTTCCTTCACATATACACGCGTCGTGCAAACTTTGATCAATGCTTTAAGCATGTACACTTTCTGGATATATTTTACTGTGTCTAGTAATATGCTTTAATGTAGGCATAAATGTGGTCTGACGTCGTTTTTGTATGTCTTTATTTATATTAGAACCGCTATCTTCATTTATATTAGAACCTGATGGAGTTCTGGCAGGCGTGTTTTCGTTTATGCGATTGAAACACCATGTACACTTAATATTCTTTTAACTGAAGATAACATTCATCGTTCGTATTTTAGGGCCAAGGACGCGAAAACTGAGACTGACAATAAACCTGACAGCGATACCGAGGAAAAAGAAGCGGACAAGGACAAAGAAACGGACAAGGACGGAAAGCGGGACGGAAAGCGGGACAGCTCCGAGAGAAGCAGAAAGCGCGATAGCAAAGACAAGGATAAAGACAGGAAACGCTCGTCCAAGGACAAGGACCGCAAGTCGGATCGAAAGGAAAAGAAGTCCAAACGCTCTCGACGCAGCCGCACGCGCAGTCGCAGTCGCAGCGCGAGCCGTGACCGCCGTCGCAGTAGTAAACGCAGAGAACGATCGCCCTCTCGGTAGGGTTATATGGGGTGCTGAGTGTCACTTGGCGTGACTTTAGTGTTGTGTGTGTCGTTGTCCGTTGTTGGAGTCCCATGTTGGGTGTGAACTCGTGAGTGCGCAAATACATGGACACTCCTTAGTGCACGTGTATGCGTATCTGTTTACGTATACATCTTTGGTACACGTTTGATTACTTGTCCACGCTTACACTCCATATACTTCACAGCCTAGCCACCCATCTGCGGCCGGTTGTTTCGCACTGAACTGCTATTCATGTATGTTATTACATATACCGTAGGTTGTTATATTCTGAATCACACTCCCCTCGCATCACTATCACCGAGACCACTGGGATGGCTTTGTCAGGCTGATGATTCGCTGAAAGGTTTGATTTGCTTTTCTATAAAGAGTGTAGCAATGGTCTTCTGCCTTGTTGACGTATGCATCCCTGCTTTTTGCATATATCGAGTCGGGTGTTCCGTCCCGTGTTATACTCGCCCACAGTGTAAGGAAGTTTACTAATTAGATTGTGGATTTTAGCGGAGCAGTGCTGTTTTGTTGGTCTTTTAAGAAGTATAGTAGGCCTTCTCGTTGGTCTTTTAAAAAGCATAGGGGGCCTATCTTGACATAATAATTACACGTTATATGCGGATTTCTTCGTCCAATTATCAGATCTTAGTCCCAGAGATATGGTTCACCTTCAATTTTAAACGGGGTGGCATGTTTCTTCGAACGCGTCCGAGGATACTCTTCTGAGGCCCCTATTGTTGGTGTTGGCCTGACTCTGCGACAAGGGTGAAACAAATCTCCTTTATGTCCGAGTTTTTCGACCATCTATGTTTCTACTTAGCGCGCGCATACCCACGCATATAACACGAAAATCCACTCTTAAGTCGACATTATCGTCTCGAGAACAAAAGGGGGGTTCCCTCGGGAATTTTCTATGTTTCTAGGTCTCGAGCACTTACTTGTCGTGCTTTGTGGTCGAGTTAAATGCTGTGTATGTGCTGAACCATGGCTGATGAGAAGACACTATGCTGACATCTACACCCGTTCCCTAACCATCAGTGATGTCAAAGTGTCTTATCCTTTGCGATTCGTCAATAATAGATAACATATCCCATACAAGTGTCCACACTGACTCTACACATGCTAATACATCTCCTTTTATCTCGTTCCTGCCGTCAATGTACTTCGCAGAGAGCGCACGTCCCGTCGCAGACGCACTCGCAGCCGCGACAGGCGCTCACGCAGTCGTGACCGCAGTTCAAGGCACGCATACGATTCATACAGAGACTCGCGGAGAAGCGACCGTGACCGCAGAGACTATGCACGGGATAGATCAGACAGAAGTAGGGATGACCGATCCTATAGAAGTCGCCGAGAGGACGACGAGAGGGACCGGTCCAGGCGCTCTAGGTGGGTTTCGGGTTTTGCGTTCTAATTGTGTCCTACTTTATGTCTCGATATTTAGAGAGATGTAAGCGTTGTTTCCCTTCTTTTGTATACTGGAATGATCATCTCTGTTTGGCCAGGTAGCTATCTGCCACGGGTATTCATGTGCAAATGTAAATGTATATAGTCATAGGCATTTATAGGTAAATACTAATTTTGTCTCGCAATCCTTTTACACAGGTCCGCAGTCCGTGAAGAATTGAGTAGGTACAGGAAAGCAGAGACCGAGTCAGAAAAGAAGGTGCGAGAGATAATCGAAGCTATGCCCGAAGAGTTCCGCAGGAAGTTGGATGAAGAAAATGACCGACAAGAACGGTAAGTGGAAGAGACTTTACAAACGTCTTTCTGTATTCTGTGACCGATCGGAGAAGATACGCAGAGAGTGTCGTTGGCATCTTTAGAACATCCGGATAGGCAAGGGGGAAGCATATATTTGAGAGAGTATTTGCAAGTGTTTATGTGTGTTGCGATGTTGTACGCTTTTTAAAACGTAGCTGCGTTCTCACTGGCAGTGAAGTTGTGTGTCTGTGTGATATCTAGTGGACAGCTTATTCAGTTCGATCTAATGTGATTGGTGAGCTTTTAGGAGGCCCGGTGTTCACGATTGGTTTCCGTCTATATGATTATGTTTGTGCTGGCTCGTTTACATGTATCCCGGCTGCTTGCTGGTGTCATGTTCCCGTGATATTTATCACTCGCACACCCGTGATCACGTGTCAGAGTTACCTTGCACTATTTACTGAACGGACTCATTCACTTTGTGTAGGTCCGTGGTATGCCTTCAATTGAGCCAAAACCTTAAGGATACTGACCTGGTAGACTTCTTCGTGGAGCATGACATCATGTGCAGGGAAGCGCGTATCATCTCAGACAGGAACTCCCGCAAATCCAAGGGTATCGGTATGTACAGTTTGTGTGTGTATATCTAATAATTACAGAATTTGTTAAATTTAAACAAGTATTGCGCACTGTTTTATAGTTTGGCTCCTTCTATTGTTGTGTTAGTCGTATAATCCAAACATATATACCTCAGCAGGTTAGTATGGTCAAACCATTGCCTTCTTGCGTCGAATGTTATAAGTTCATACCGTCTTCATTTCGCGCACGCAGTAAAGTTCCAATTATGACGCTCTACATTTTGTCGTCACATTCTAAACAGTCTAACACTCTATTCTGTGTTTGTTCTTAATGTCACGTAGCGTATGTTGAACTGCTGATGCACGCGGACATGGAAAAGGCCATTGCCTTAACTGGCACACGGTTGATGGGCGTCCCTATCATTATACAGTACTCGCAAGCCGAGAAGAACAGGTAAGAGTGCATTCACCAATGTTGTTGTATTGTGTATTTGTATGAATTATGTATTGACCCGTTCCGTACGGAATTGGCGATGATTCCTTAAGAGAACAGTCAGGTTCCCAGGATGCTTCATCCGCTCAAGCTTGTGTTTTGCGATACGTAGCAGCTGCTGCTAAGGATCATGTAGTAGCTGTCACACATTGATCCCAAGTGCAGCCGCATTATATGTTGAGAAAATTTGTTCGTTTTGTTCCCTTTAGATATACTTACTCGGAACTTATCGATTTCTGAACGATTATGCAACCTGCACAGAGTCGCACAACAGCACACGTTGGGCCCAACAAAGATCCAGGTGTCTGGCTTGCACCAAAGCTTAGAAGAAAAGCAAGTCAAGTCCCTGTTCTCGCCTGTGGGTGACATAGATAGCATGCTCAAGGTCACCGACCCAATGACAGGGCAGTACACCGGTGTGTGGCATATCAATTACAAGAAGAGTGAGTGTGCGAAGATGGCGATTGAGCAGATGCAAGGCTTTGAACTCATGGGCGTGGGGCTAGTTGTATCGGTAAGTGCATTCATATAAGAAAGAGCATCTCTTTTCGGATTCGAGTCTATTTGAGATGTGCAATTATTTATTTATTTTGCCAGAATCTAGTTACATGATGTAAATCTTCCACTTTCCGTGTAGTGTGAGCTTCAATACTGGTCACTGGACAGAGTCACTTTAAGAAGTAGCAATTAAAACCCCGTAGAGTTAAAGTAGCATGATTTGGGCTACCTAAGTTGGTTCTCGCGAACTTCTGTTCTGTAGCTGCACCTAGCGACCTGTACCCCCTTTACCTAGTGACGTGTACCTCCTTTCACCTAGCGACCTGTACTCCCTTTCACCTAGTGACGTGTACCCCCTTTCACCTAGCAACTTGTACCCCCTGCTCGTTAGTCGGAATGCCACTCTGTATCTCTGTACGATGCAATACTGGTTTCTAAGTTTGTGCAATCTTGATCTCTCAGTTCCAAAACATTAACTCGCAATACTTCCCAAGGCCTGTACATGCTGTGCTACACCCCTTGCAGGCGACAATATGATGACAAAACTTGATATACATTTACCACAACCTGTCGTCACATTCAGTCTGCCTTCCCCCCCTCCCCAAAAAAAAGGGCAACTTTGACCTATTCCGATCCCAATTCTAATTCTTGGGCACTTATCTCCCACAGTTTGAAGACGCAGGAGCGCCTGCCGTAGACCCCCTCACACAGCGAGCTCCAAACGGTCTTATAATAGGCCAAGGAGTGACCACGGCTGTTGCACCAGCTTTGGCTCCAGTACCCGTTCCACCAGCAGGCATCCCTCCGCATCTGATGCCCAGTGTGAGTGTACCTGCGGCTGCACCCGTTGCGGCGGTGACACCGACTGAGTGTTTACGGCTCACTAATATGTTTGATCCTAATGGGTATGTTTTTTTGGAGCGAATGATATCACGGGGATGTCTATGTGTGAACCCTGTTCCGGTTTGTTTGCTTTTCACAGATGTGATACTTATAAAAAATCATCGGTCAAAAACTTTCTCCTTTATCTAATTTGAACGTGAGTGGGAATATAGTGTTATGACGCTGAGAGTTCGTGGTGAGAGTACGTTGCTATTGTGGCATGTTTACGTAATGGAGTGTCACTCTATTTTTTTGTTGCTACACGTGTGTAAACGTGCTGCATTGAGGCATCCCAATAGTATGCACTGTGACATTTGTTAAAGCAGTGTGGTTGTTGTATGGTCGTGGTACTTGTATCTCACCTGGCAGACTGTGTTAGCTTTCAGGTTGAATTCAATAACGCTGACCTTCTAAACAAATATTCTAATAATTCAATAGCGAGCGAGATGAATATTGGGAGAGCGACTTGACGGAAGATGTAATGGAGGAATGCAACAACTATGGTACCGTGAAACACTGTGCGATTGACAAGGCATCGTTGGAGGGTGTTGTCTTCGTCAAATACGAGGTGAGTAATGTACAGCTCTATCTGGACGTCATATTGTTTTAGCTTGTCGTGAGTTATATCCGTGAAGTATTTTTAAGTATGTGTGTATGCTGTCAGAACTTCCGGTGCATCGTGCCATTTGAGGGAGGGACACAAACCATTTCTTGTGTTCTGTTTGTTTCTACTGATACATTGTGTTGCAACACTAATAGTCTCAATGATTCGTACGCCTGTGCCGTTGCATCAATTATTTCTCGAATAGTTCTCGCTCGCCTATTTTGTCCCCTTAAATACACTCTTTAACGTCATATTCTTCCTCTCTGTGTTTCACAGACTGCTGATATGGCCACTGCTGGCCTCAGCAAGCTGCACGGCCGCTGGTTCGACAAAAGACAAATCGCCGCGACATACATCACTCTGGAAGAATATGCAACTAAGTGTTTGTCGAAGTAATAAATACCCAGAAACTGCTCAATAGCACGCTCTACTTTCTACTCGATATCGCGTCCTGAAAGCTCTGAACGTCAACTACTGAGTCTGTAATGCCATCCATGACAGAAAATGTATATCTCGAGTTACTGCAAAATCGCTTTCATTGACTTGATCTTTTTGCGAGACGATCATAACTGTATCTCTGTGTGCGCATCTTCAGTATGTGCATACGAAGCTATTGCTGAGTTTGACTTAACATTCCATTCTGCTTAAATGAAGTACAATGACTCGTCAGTTTCGCTTATCGGGTCAAATTAGCTTAGCTCTTTGTGTACACTCCATATGTCAAACACAAATGTGTCAGTTTGTCTGAGGCTAATTGTGTTTGGAATGATTGGCGTGATTAAACTTGTAGGGAATTACATTAAGATGTGAGCAGAATAGGTTGTTAAGTTTCGGCAGTATTGAGGTCTTACACTTCCGTGTTTTTAGACAAAACTTGGGAAGTCACTTCGACATAGCAAAAGCGGTGTTCATTATATACCCACGAGTGGAACAAGTGAAAACTATAAAAATTGTATGTAGAGGCTAACACACTAGATCACGTTGTTAACATTCAGATTATTGGTTGTGCCTCCGAGTTCACTAGTTGAATGCTTGGGCACAATAGTGTGTTGTATCTATGAGTATTCCTCTATAATCCCCAAGGATCCACACTATCCTTCTAGTTGACTACCTTGAGCCACGCCCATTAATTAGCTTCTCTTCTCTACATCGTGGTCTTTTGTCTGGTGAAGGTGTAGCCAACTATTCAGTACATAGGTGTCCACTAGGGCGCCCTCTTCATATACCTACAGAGAGATCCACCAATGCATATGATTGTATGATATACCTCTCCCGCAACTTCTACTCCATCTTGCTGTCAATCACTCCTACACGCCTCTCAGCTGTCCAAAAACCGAAGTCCAAGACTTCTGGTCTTTACATGTGTTAGAATATCAATCTAAAAATAAGGGGATATCAATTGTTTTTTTTCTTTGTGGGGGGTGAGGGGGAAAGGGGGGTGGGTGGGTTTGAAAAACAGATTAGCCTTCTTGTTTGATATTCAGTAGGCTATGATTTTAGACTAGAAATGTTATGAATACTCGTTGAATGGTGCCTCGTTATACTACGCAAGAAACCCCTATACCCGATCTGAGGGCAATGCCCTTTTATTCGATGTTTAAAACCCAGTGTTTTTCTCAACCAATTAATCGAGTTCTTTGGAGAACGTCCTAGAGACAAATAGGCTGTGCCTTGGCCACAGTTTTACTTCCATTCATGAAGTTTTCTCATCTTAGGCTTTTAATAATAAATCTCTATCAACTAATATACGAAAGTTAACTAGCTGGTTTCTATATCATTCGACACATGGTATCGACGACGTGCGAGTGTTTGTTAAGGCATTTTAACTAGGTGTATTTTCGGGTACCTACTCGCTTCTAATTTATAGAGCTTGTGGCCAGCAAATTTTGAATTTGAACAACTGAAGGCCATACTAATGTGAACCAATCTAGTTGGTGTGAGATCGTTTCATTTATTCATCTAATCGTATTCCTATATACAACCCCAGAGTGCACTTGCGCATAATCCCAACTTACCAGACTTCTGGCTTCGTGTGCTTCTGCATGGGATCAACAAGTGCTTTGGAATTGCACACACACTCTCACTCTCCTCGGCACAGGTAATGCAAGCATCGCCATACTCTTCCTCAACAGTGAGATGGTTCTTGTATTTCACCTTGACTATTCTTGCAGGGTCAACCGTCTTGTAATTTATCTTTTACTTTCCAAAGTAAGTGGGCACAGCTTGACGATAGTGACGGTGGCAAATTCAGAATTTCATATTGATGATAATTGTTTTAGGTTATTGTTTGGTATTGATGCATTCGCAACAAACAGTTCTGTCTTTTGTACAGATTGGTCGTGGTTCAATTGAACCGAAATCGAAGCCGACATACTTGCGTAGAAATGAGACTTTGACGCCAAACAACGCAGTGCCTTTTATGCATGCAATATGCCACCACACATTCATAGCGATCTGAGGAAAGCGTTGAACAAGTTTGCTGTGCCATTTTATTGTGACGTTAATACGAGTTCTTGAAATAAATAGGTTCTCGATTTTCCCCGTTGTACATATCTTTCCAATACATGAGGAACCACTTGTGTAAAATGACAATTGTAATTGCTGCTCTAAAACTGGCGGCAAGTGCAACATGATTATGAAGTGGGCCGAATAGAGCAACAATATTGAACCCCATGTGGGATACTCGTTAAGCAAAATTTGTGGATGCATTTGATACGGAAGATGTACGGCTGGCAACGCATCATATAGAGAATCAGCTGCCACCAGAGGGGGCGGCGCGACAAACTAAAACTACGGCAGCTATGCTTGTATAATCATGAATGCTCATGCGTGTGATATCATACCGCTTCAGATATTTCGGGACTACGCTGTAACAGACAAGGAGCGTGACTCTCTTTTCGTATTCTGTTTATATTTTTCCGGAGTTTTTACTTCGAAACACATCTAACAACAGCCTTCAGTATCCCTCTACTTTTGACATGGAGTGGAGATGTGGACAAAATAAACGTTCGCCCGATTATGATCATCCGTTTGTTTTGCTGCCAAGTAGGATCTCCATTTCAAAAAATATGCGACAGGAGAATTTTATCATGGTCAATGGACCAACCAATATAATTTTATCATGAGAGACGGAAAAGATGTTAAGAATATAATTTAAATCCAGGAATAACCAACTAGTCAATATAAAGCACGGCATTAGCCCAATCTAATTGTACAGGAGTGCAAAGTTGAATCAGGGCTACGTGGGTAGTCTCAATTGACACCGCAACCGAGAATCTGCCTTGAGTACATGAAGTCGAAGAAGGCCTCCTTTCCGTCTTTAACATTGCATTGCTCCGAGCATATAAGGTACACGTGAATGTAAAAACAGCGGGTATCCTCAACTCGGAGCGAAAACGCTTGGGAAGTATGATTTACAATCTCTCTGATAACAAGACAGAATTTAGAATGTGAAATCCGTGGTTTCCACCACCTATAATCCCCATAGACTAGGATTGTTATTGTCTTTTCCAACCCAAACGCGCTTATAGATACTTGTATTCAGCTTGGGCTTGCAAGTATGTGACAAAGGTATGAAAAATTGGTGGGGGTTGGTTGTATGCCTTTCACAGGTCGCAAGACTTTGACAGTTGGTGAGAGCATTTTGTTATACCAAGGCACATTGTTAATGCTTACCGTGAAGAAAGAAAAGAATCTTAGGTGACAGCTATAGGGAGACGAATGTGATTATGATATTCCCAAGTTTATACGCGTAGCTGTAAATATCCTTTTTAGAAAGCAAAAGGATGCACTCACCAACATCTTGTACATAGAGATTGATATCAATGAGTACACATCATGAAGTTGTGAGAAATTCAAGGATACATATAATGACTGCTCGTAATAGAAGACCCTTGAAATTAAACTCTTGACAAATGATTTTTTTAGGTTTATTGAGTGTCATTGATTGTAAAGATTGAAATGATGATATGCATGGTCGAGTAAGTGCATGTTTTATGGCTAGATTATAATCACCTGATTTTATGGTGTGCGTGGCTGTCATGTGGTAATGTTGATCTTGTGTCTGATTTCTTATGTAGCGATTTCTCATTTGCACCGCCCTGACATTTATGCCAGCAGTTGCTCCATAAACAGGCTAGCACTCCCAGCCCGCTGCCGGATTCAGAGTGTGTTTTGTGTAACCATTCTTTAGAGGAATATTCTATATCCGCGCCCCTTTATATCTGGTGTTTAAAGTAGTTATGGATGTGCTATACACTTGCTAGAATATTTGTTGTTAAATTGCCATACGTTGCTGAATGTATAGACCTCTTGCTATGGTCTTTTATCAGCGTGTACTCCTCCACGGTGGTATCATTTAAAAGTTCACTCACATCTTTGCAGCACTGCGAGTCAAACGTTGTTTTCCCAAGTTGTGACATACTCCAAGTACTCTCCAGGCTTACCGCCACACCATCTACTGTATCTTGTCAATTGGCGTTTTGTTAAGAATTGAGTTGAATATATCTCGTAGAGTGATAATATATTAAGATTTGCCACATTTTAATGATAGGAAATTTTCAAAGTCGTCGCGGAAGTTAACGGACACGTCCGCTACTAAATGTACATTGTCAAACATTAACGCATATTGTTTCCCTAACGGCCCTTCGATGATTGCTCCTAGCCCATATGAAGCGGCTAACGGGATTTGGAATCGGCTGCACGTATCTGGATCCATTGTAGCCTTGGCCTATTGGTGTATGCATATATATATATATATATATATATATATATCACTTGATTGTTGGTGGAGACGGAAGGGCTGCGGAGCCTTGATTGCGCATCTCTGCACTCTCCCCTTCTCTGTACACAACATTTGCTACCCCTACATGAATTGATGACAACCGCACCCCGTGTTTCTTCCTATCTCAAACTTGACGCAAATTTTGGATGTGCTCATAGCAGACGCATTTGAGCACTCCCGTGCTATCCGTGGCATACAATGCTTCCAGTTTATCGAGTCTTAAACATGGCAGCATCACGTCTGTGTCTACTGATATAGGTGCTACTTCGGAAACAATTTCATCCCTTCAATTAGTTAGCCTTTTGCATTGCTCGCAGCGCACACTGTGTCTCCTTCTGCGCATTTGCATAAGTTGGTGTCTAGAGTTTTTACTAGTTAGCATATATTTTGAAACTGGGTCCATTGGTACGCTCATATAATCTATATTTCAAATTATCTACTTGCGCTTTTGGTTGTGCAATTTAGATATTGAAAAAGTTTGCCTATATTATGGCCCATAGATAATACCCTGGCAACTTAACCCTTTCTGGGCTGTAGACCCTAGCGCTGTCAACTTCCGACATTTCACACACATTCGTTTCATCTGGTCATTGCATTGAATACAACAGTGTATATATTGACCCCTGAGTAGTGGAGGTACGTGCACACTTGCAATGCCTTAGACTCCAGTTCATCTAGTAGTCATTTGTAGTTTCACGAATAACTAGTTCAAATCTCGCTCCAGGAAAAAAATCCCATTCGTCCGACCGGAGTCCAGAACGCCCACCCACCTTGAATATCCGAGCGGCCCTAAAAACTGGCGAAAATTAGGTGGAAACGATCCGTACTGGCCAGAAAAAGACGACTACCGGCCCGATTGGATATAAAACCACCTGACTCACGCTAATAGTCAATAATCAAGCGTTCCCATTGGTTGTTAAAAATGTATGCTACTGCCGCCTTTAAATTAATAAGATTGTCCCTATTATTTAGTAGTTAGTACCCATCGATATGTATTATTTTTTCTCGCCTGAGTGGTACATTTCGTTTTAGATCATGTAGTCCTGAATCAGGATTTTTGAAATGTGACTGTAGGGCACCCAAATTTGAAAATGAAGAAAAGGAAAAGGATGCGGGCGGGGCCCGAAGGGCCCCCACAGGTGGTCTGACAAGTGGTCTGTGGGTAGGCTTTTGACTGTCCGGATTTCGGATACACAATAAAATTATATATGTGTACACACACACACACCCGTTACCACTTGCGCGTGCCACTCTTATGTACTTTAAGTATGGTCATGTGCGTTTCAGACAAGATTATCTTACACACAAACGAGACTAACACAATCGTGAAGACGTTCTTAATCTAGCTGTATCATTATTAGTTTTTAACAATGGCGAATTCCGAAAATCGCATTGCATTCTATGGATAAATCAGTCAATATTTGCATGCATCAGTCAATCTTTGCACGTTCTACCGCCTGTAGCTATATTCTACGACAACTTTAAGCGTACTTTGAGCGTAGTTTAGCGTGACAGGGTCTTCGCGAGAGAGATGATGAAGTAGAAAAAAGTGATAGCTATATTCTAGTATATATTTTAGTGAATTACATTAGCGTGCACAGATATGAGCGGGTCTTCATGTAGAGCAGGTGGCAAGATTAAGGGTATTAATAATGATGGAGTATTTTGTCAAAAGGGGTCGCGGAGTGCGCATAACACAGTGAAGGCGAATCACCATGGCAAGGAAAGAAAAAGGAGAAATCAGATGAAGGTCAATACCATGTTCGAGCATTGCATTAAGAACTCGGCACCGGAAAATGGATGAGGTTGTGGACATGTAAGTTAGTATTGAGGGGGGATCGCGGTACCGCAGTAAGTGCTACAGAGACGCACGGCGCGCAGGTTCAGACGACAGAAGAGTTGCTTGCTAGCACAAGCCAAACGAGCATACAAAATATGAACGACATGCGAACATCGTCTGAATCAGGCATACAACCCTCGATTGAAGCAGAAGGTGTAGAGGTAGCAAAACAATCCGCGGTCATAGCAGCCAACATTCAAAACGGAGCGAACCCCGAACAAATAATACCCATAACAGTGATGCACAACCAGGAGACAATTGTTCCTCAAACAATACCTGCCAACACTATAGCAGGCAATAACGAGCAAACTCTGACCACAATAACTCAGAGTGCAGGAGCTGCAAACAATGGTCGTTTACAGCTTGTGGCTGATGACGATGGCGTGAATTTGGACGGAGACTTCTACGATGACAACGAAGAGGCGATGCCTTGGTGGACTGAAGGAGGAAAAGGTGGGAAAGGGGTGGTATACAATCAATATAAACAGATTCAAGCAGGAATAATTGCTGGGCGTAAGGCAGGACCACCGATTGTATTAGTGAAGGAAGTACAAAATGTGGATGGATTCGTGCATCAAATTGTCCAGTTAGAAAACTAGAAAGCGATCCAAGACCTGCAGAGCTACTTATGTCGATTAACATAATTTAACAACTGTGCGATAAGTTGCCAAGGTGGGTTAGTCCACGCATTATGCTTTGATAAGTCAAGTTGAAAGGCATCACCTTTGGGATGAGTCAACGACCTATAATCAGAAACCTGTTTGTTATGTTCTGTGGTAGCTTGTGTGAGAATGATCGGGACTGCCTCTTGGTAAGAGCCTTAATATCCTTAATCACACAGGACGTACCTCTAGCTGTTCTTTATCAAATAATTTTCACTAGAAGTACTAAGTGTGCATGACCACATGCCTAATTTGTAGATAGACATGTAGGATATTATAAACTAAATTTTATAGTCTCCGAACTACTACTTATAGATTTTGGTCCTCCCGCCAATCTCCAAAATCCAATAAGTCTTTTTCTTTTTTCAACTTTTCTTCAGATGGAACTTTATTTATATCAGCTAATGTATTAACGTGACTTACGTTATTATGTCTATTTACAAATTAGGCAAGTGGTCATGAACATTTAGTACTTCTAGTGAAAATTACTCAATAAAGAACAGCTAGAGGTACGCCCTGTGTGATCGAGGATATTTAGGCTCTTAGCAAGAGGCAGTCCCGATCATTCTTACACAAGCTACCACTGCTAAATCCTAACTGACTAAATTGTATTTTAGTTTAATATAGTTTGAAACCTAGTAATTTCCATCGAAGTTTACACATCTACTATCGTCTCAAATAGGTCCAAGTAAATGAGTCATACCAAATACTCAGGCTATGGGAGCCATCAAAGTGAATTTAGAACACTTCGGAAGTATTGGAAAAAGAGTTTGTATTAAATTATTATAAATACAATTAAAAACCAATATGTTATCTCATTTGATCTTGATATTTTAGACTGATCGTAAACCGTATTTCTACAAATATAGTCTTAGCGTTCCTGGAAAAAAAATAACATTGCATATCCCATTTTCTAGGTTCTTCAGTGTATATGCTATGTATATTTAGTTTAACAAAGCGCCGAGGTTTTGTTTTTTAACGGCCGCATCTGCCTTCCATGGTGTTTGACTATGTAATAATCAATTTATGCCATGAGATATGATGCATTCTAGGAGAATTGAAAGATTATCTTTGTAAACTTCGATGGAAATTACTAGGTTTCAAACTATATTAAACTAAAATACAATTTAGTCAGTTAGGATTTTGCAGCAGTGGTAGCTTGTGTAAGAATGATCGGGACTGCCTCTTGTTTAAGAGCCTAAATATCCTCGATCACACAGGGCGTACCTCTAGCTGTTCTTTATTGAATAATTTTCACTAGAAGTACTAAATGTTCATGACCACTTGCCTAATTTGTAAATAGACATAATAACGTAAGTCACGTTAATACATTAGCTGATATAAATAAAGTTCCATCTGAAGAAAAGTTAAAAAAAAAAGACTTATTGATTTTGAGATTGGCGGGAGGACCAAAATCTATAAGTAGTAGTTCGGAGATTATAAAATTTAGTTTATAATATCCTACATCTACTAATGTCTCAAATAGGTCCAAGTAGACGAGTCATACCAAATACTCAGGCTATTGGAGCCATCAAAGTGAATTTAGAACACTTTGGAAATATTGGAAAAGAGCTTGTACTAATTATTTAAAATACAAATAAAAAAACCAATGTATTATCTCAATTGATCTTGATATTTTAGACTGACCGGAGGCCGTATTTCTACATAGCCCCCCAGTAGCTTTTAGAACTACGAACGTACGTTAAGATACGATCTAGTTGGTAAAGCGAAAACCAAAGTAAAAAACGGTTTCGGTCATGACTTATCGAGTAAGTATGTGCCTATATGTACGAGTTCAAGACTCATGTTGTACTCTATGTCGTTTAGTATTTGGTCCAGTAACCATTTCCGATGTAGGCGCCTTACGTTTATTATTTGGTAAGGTATTAGCCAAAGGCTGTTCTTCATTAGATCGTAAAAACATGGAACTAGCTAAGGCCATGGATCAAAGACTCAAAACTCTAAGAGAACCTGAAGCTCGCACTCAACAAAACCCTAAAACCCATAATCGGTGTAGAAATACGGCCTCCGGTCAGTCTAAAATATCAAGATCAATTGAGATAATACATTGGTTTTATTTGTATTTTAAATAATTAGTACAAGCTCTTTTTTCCAATATTTCCAAAGTGTTCTAAATTCACTTTGATGGCTCCAATAGCCTGAGTATTTGGTATGACTCGTCTACTTGGACCTATTTGAGACATTAGTAGATGTAGGATATTATAAACTAAATTTTATAATCTCCGAACTACTACTTATAGATTTTGGTCCTCCCGCCAATCTCCAAAATCCAATAAGTCTTTTTCTTTTTTTAACTTTTCTTCAGATGGAACTTTATTTATATCAGCTAATGTATTAACGTGACTTACGTTATTATGTCTATTTACAAATTAGGCAAGTGGTCATGAACATTTAGTACTTCTAGTGAAAATTATTCAATAAAGAACAGCTAGAGGTACGCCCTGTGTGATCGAGGATATTTAGGCTCTTAACAAGAGGCAGTCCCGATCATTCTTACACAAGCTACCACTGCTAAATCCTAACTGACTAAATTGTATTTTAGTTTAATATAGTTTGAAACCTAGTAATTTCCATCGAAGTTTACATATTTTTCAGTTATATAGTAGTTACAGTAGTGTACTGCTTCTAGACTGTCTGACATCAATTTACTATCCAGCAATTACTATGGCTAAGGGGTACTTCTAAAGGCAAGGGAGCCGCTAGCTCTAAGCCTGCTAAGCCTGCCGAGGTTCCTGAGGTCCCTGTGGAAACACCTAGCCTGTCTGGAGTTGAGCCTGCCGAGGATACTGTTGGGGAAGCAAATTCTGAGGTTGGTACAGAGGATTATTCTGAGGATGACTCGTCGGATCCTAAAGCCTTGGAAGAAGAGGTATCTACTACCGCGGAAGGCTCGCCAGCGTCCGTGTATCACCTAGGAGTGAAGCTCAGGACCCCAGCTTGCCCCTGACCACGTGCCGTCAAATATTGGGGATAAACGTCGAAAAGGCTGGAAAATTCGTGGATACGAATGTCGGGGGGCATTATAACTCCACATCTAAAGGACACTCCAGCACAAATCCGGCGTGAAAAGGAAGTATTGGACCTGTCCGAAAATTTCGGTTTCGCCATCGATGGAGAAGCCATTCCATTCAGCTCAAATCTTGGGGCCGAAGCTGAGGACGCCATAACTCGACAACGAGTGGCTGGATCCTCTCAATCTCAACGCCAATTGAACCGCACTGAAGCGCTCTTGAAGGAGCTAACGGCAGCAGCAGTTGTGGACCCCTCTATCGTGTCCCACTTGGCTGATATTCTTCCTATACCGAAGAAGAAGAAAATTTCGGGCCGGGTTTCGAACCCGAGACCTACTGGTTTACCAGCCAGTATGTTTACCACTAAGCCAATTACCACTGGCGAGAGAGATAATATTTCAAAATTTAATCTCTATAGCTCTGATGCTACCATCGACCATCCTCTTGACAAACCTAACCCTGTCAGAGGATATGATCGTATGGAACTCGATGAGAGCTTACCATCCTCGTAATATCGACCCTCATTTGCCAACTAACCCTGGTAATCACGATTTTGGCAATCGCTACACCAGTACCTCGTTAGAGAGTTCCCGCTCTAATCCTGAGGATGAGGAAGTGAGAACCAGACATACTCGTCTCAGGCTATTACGCTCTGGTATGCAAGTCCTTGAGGACCGTCTATTGAATGACTCTGACCTTGACGATAGGAAAGCGGATAACATTCGCTATCTAATCGATAACAAGAGAAAGGAAATAGACACCATCTTGGCACTAGCAGCCCGTAGCACTGAGCATGAGCCTCGTGAACACTTAGAACCAAGCTTTATAAAGCAGCTAGGTAACGCGCAGGCTGAGGTCGATTTCTCTACTAATGAGAGTACAGTGGAGACACTGAAGGCCTTCGACCAACTTAAGGAGTCTGCCAGCCTTAGGGATAAGCAGATGATGAATGCCTTTATTCATTTCTGTGAGCCAGGTGAATGGCGAACTATCTTGAAGGCTCATGAGCCCAACTGGAAAGCCCTACCCTGGCACCAGTTGCGTGATAATATACTTAACACCTTTTTTTGAAGATGCACGTGACCGTGAACTTCTAGAGTCTCGCAAGTTCTTTGCGAACGATACCACTATTCGAGGTGCTCTAGCTCATATGACACATATGAATACACGGATGGGTGGTCGTACCTATACTGGCGAATATTTATTAATTTGTCAGATGATGGAGACTCTGGGAGCTAACCTCTTTAAGAAAGTCAATGATGACATCATCGCCTATGGTGATTTGCGATCTATGCCTTGGTCTGTCTTTGAGAAGATAGTACACAAGCATACCAATTCCTCTACTAGAGTACTTAGTACCACGAGCTACACCCAGCCCACTAAGCGAAACGCAGTAGAGACTAATACTGCGCGTAGTACTAAGAAACCTCTGCACTACTACTGGAGGGGTACTGGCTCTACTTCTACCGAACCGAAGGTGATAAGAAGGTGAGAGCGCCTTGCAAGAAGTGTGGTTACAACCTCACAAAACGTAATGGCAAGTGGAATGGTAGACACGACCCTGTTAAGTGTGCACCAGGCAAGCCAGATTTTGGACACTATATGAAAGAGTGTGCTACTTGCAAGGGTACTAACAGTTGGCACAAAGAGGATTGCAAGGACTTACCAGACGTCCAAGTTAAGCACTGACAGTACCATATGTGCGCACTAGAGCAAGATTATGAGAAAATGTTCAATAAAATCTATACCAAAGGAGATGAACGTATCTTTCAAACAGTTTTCGTAAATGGAGAAAAGTTTATGGCACTATTTGATCCAGGGGCTGAAGTCTCTGCTATCTCATGCCGAGTAGCCTACGCTACAGATATGGCTGTCCATAACGAAACAACTGATTTAATCTTGGGAAATGGCAAAGTTACTACTTGCGAACAAGCCATTGACTATGCACACATAATGCTGTCAGATAGAAGAAAGTGAAGACTCACCTAATCGTTACTGACATGTCTCAGAAATACGATTTAATTATAGGTATGACTGATCTTCTCAGTTTAGGTATAACACTCACTGGTCTGCCTAATGGGCTGGAGCCGAATAAAGATCAGTCAGATGATAATATGTTAAAGATACCTAAACCTCCGGAAGGTGAAGCAAAGGATATGATTCCGCACTTCACCGATATAATTATGGACTTAATTATACAAAACAGGAAGATTGCAATAACTGACTGGTGTATGTTTAAATTCTCTAATGGGTACGTTAGACTTGACTTAACAAACGTCGACTTCTCTAAGTTAAAGTGTCCTTCACATAACTACGTGAGTTGGAGACACAAAGACGTTGTCAAAACCCAAATCGAAGATTGGTTAAAACAGGTCTAATTGAAATCAATTATGATGCAACCCCAGTTAACTTAGCTCTCTTAGCGGTCGATCAATATAAATCTGATGGAACGTTTAGTAAAACAAGAGTAGTACTAGACCTGTCGCCAATCAACAAACTAATTCCGCAACATAGTTTTCCCTTACCTAAGATAAGCGAGATACTACGCAAAAATGGAGGTGCGACTATCTTTTCCAAGATAGACTTAAAAGCTGCATTCCATCAACTACAAATATATCAGCCTCATAGGAAATACTTTTCCTTTACTTGGCAAGGTAAGAAGTACCAGTTTAAAGGTGCACCTGAAGGCTTACACATGTTACCTTCTTTCTTCCAACAAGTTATGATGGAACTATTTGCGGACCTGTCGTATAACGTATCAGTCTATTTAGATGATATAGTTATCTTTACAAAGACAACACATGAACATGCTAAACTCGTTAAAGAAGTCTTAAAGCGACTTAATCATGCTAAACTTAAGATTAACGAAGACAAGTGTTCTTTTGCTAAAGATACTATACACTTACTTGGCTACAAAGTATCTGCAGCAGGGGTAGAAATTGATCCTGGCAAAAACAGTTTCTGTTGGATTTATCAACACCAATTACTGGAAGAGATGTGAACTCTGTGTGTGGGTTTGTTAACTTCTTCTCGGATTCGGTACCGCATCTTTCTCATTACTTAAAGCCTTTCAGTCACCTACGGCTGCACAAAGGACCTTTGGGAAAGCTTTGGACTAAAGAATGTGATGATGCATTTAAACTAGTCAAAAGTAAAGTAATGGACGCACCCATCATGCAGTACCCTGTAGATGGAGTAGCAACCGACGCTTCAGATCGAGCGGTAGGTGGAGTGCTTTACCAAACGATAAATGGTAAACCGCGCTACATACAATTCTTTAGCAAGAGTTATAATAAGAGTCAACGGAATTACCCTACCGTTAAACAAGAGCTCCTTGCTATAGTTACTGCGCTAAGACAGTTTAAAGACTACCTTTATGGAAGTTACTTTACTGTCGCCTGTGATCAAAGTCTTTAACATACTTAAAGATATGAACCCTGATTCACAGTTGGTGAGCCGCTGGCATGACATTATTGCCAAGTTCGCTTTTAATATAACACACATTCAGGAATACATAACCATCTTCCTGACATGCTCTCTCGACTTGTGCCCGACTACCAGAAAACAGTCAAAGAGTTATTAGCAACCGATTGGATGCTAAATAAGAAATGGTTTAACCTCGCTCAATCACGATGGGGTCCATTTACTGTTGATATGTTTGCCGCAGAACATAACAAACAGGTTTTCTGAATATAGGTCGTTGACTCATCCTAAAGGGTTTTTTTTAGGGTTTAGGGTTTTTTTAGGGTTTCGGGTTTTAGGGTTTTTTTAGGGTTTTAGGGTTTAGGGTTTTAGGGTTTTTAGGGTTTAGGGTTTTAGGGTTTAGGGTTACTTCCTTTTCACGCCGGATTTGTGCTGGAGTGTCCTTTAGATGTGGAGTTATAATGCCCCCCGACATTTCGTATCCACGAATTTTTTTCCAGCCTTTCGACGTTTATCCCCAATATTTGACGGCACGTGGTCAGAGAGGGGCAAGCTGGGGTCTGAGCTTCACTCCCTAGGTGATACACGGACGCTGGCGAGCCTTTCCGCGGTAGTAGATACCTCTTCTTCCAAGGCTTTAGGATCCGACGAGTCATCCTCAGAATAATCTCTGTACCAACCTCAGAATTTGCTTCCCCAACAGTATCCTCGGCAGGCTCAACTCCAGACAGGCTAGGTGTTTCCACAGGGACCTCAGGAACCTCGGCAGGCTTAGCAGGCTTAGAGCTAGCGGCTCCCTTGCCTTTAGAAGTACCCTTAGCCATAGTAATTGCTGGATAGTAAATTGATGTCAGACAGTCTAGAAGCAGTACACTACTGTAACTACTATATAACTGAAAAATATGTAAACTTCGATGGAAATTACTAGGTTTCAAACTATATTAAACTAAAATACAATTTAGTCAGTTAGGTTTAGCAGTGGTAGCTTGTGTAAGAATGATCAGGACTGCCTCTTGTTAAAGCCCTAAATATCCTCGATCACACAGGGCGTACCTCTAGCTGTTCTTTATTGAATAATTTTCACTAGAAGTACTAAATGTTCATGACCACTTGCCTAATTTGTAAATAGACATAATAACGTAAGTCACGTTAATACATTAGCTGATATAAATAAGTTCCATCTGAAGAAAAGTTAAAAAAAAGAAAAAAAAGACTTATTGGATTTTGGAGATTGGCGGGAGGACCAAAATCTATAAGTAGTAGTTCGGAGATTATAAAATTTAGTTTATAATATCTACATCTACTAATGTCTCAAATAGGTCCAAGTAGACGAAAGTCACTTTTACCAAATACTCAGGCTATTGGAGCCATCAAAAAATGAATTTAAGAACACTTTGGAAATATTGGAAAAAAGAGCTTGTACTAAATTATTTAAAATACAAATAAAAAACCAATGTATTATCTCAATTGATCTTGATATTTTTAGACTGACCGGAGGCCGTATTTCTACATCTTGTCGAACTCATTCAGCGTCTTACTAACAGCTGGTATGTGACACTACTGCCGTCATGCAGTAACATGGGGTATGGGGCACATGAGACCCAAGGTAGTTGTTCCTCAATTATTGACCATGGTAGAAGTCATACTAGCAGTTGTATCCGATGCATTAAGAAATAAATGCTTGCGGAAGTCATATGATAGCGATGTTAAAATATTGATTGATGTTTGTGCATTTCATTTTTTCGTTTTCGTTCCCATTGAGTGTGTGCTTTTGTATTGATTGACATCCAGCAGGTAAAGGGGATGCTATGTCACCAGACTTAAATACTGCGTTGGTCGACAATTCCATTATCACGGTGGCCTCATCCATGAACATGATACCACTACACGTCGGAAAATGCAGCCTTCGTGATCTAAAAGCAATAAACTTTGGTCATACAAAATGCTTGAGGAATGATGCCCTTTGAAAGTGTGTGCCTATACGGGATCTTATGCGACTTGAGCATCTTTTGCATTGCTGATTGTCAAGGCTCAAAGAGGAAAGAAATATCGACAAACCCTTAGTATTTATAGTATTCGCTGCAAGAAAAAAAAATAAATAGTGCGATGTCAAAGGGTTTGCCCCAGCCTTGTTACTCATCATGATATATGATTGAGTTTGAGTTATGCATTTCAGGGGTTTTAGGGTCTTTCTACTCCTTCATGGGAAGATGAGCAAGGCC
>LUCW03002644.1:0-12563 GCA_001586965.3 Sphaeroforma sirkka | reverse complement strand
CATCGTTTTCATACCTTTCGCCATTTGCGCTTCTCAGTCTTGCACTGTACGCTAAACAGATTTGATCTGCTACTGAGGTACCAACCGCGACATATTAAATCTTGAAACTATCATGTGACTTTCTTTTGCACAAGACGAGGTTCTCCCGGCCTTGACTTTAATATCTCTGCTTTTTCTACTCCTGTTGTCAGCGTGTCGACTGGAAGGAGAAAGGCCACAAAACTGCTTGTAAGAATTTCAATACCGTTCGGAAGGTGGGATCTGTAGCCTCTTCGCGAAGCACACCACAAGACTTGAAACAAGCGTCTATCCCACATTCCGGTTTTAAATATACGGCAGCTGCATCAGGTGTTGGTACCAAGTCGCAAACGAAAGATATCTCTTTTGATGCTACGCTTGCCACCACAACGACTACTGTGGCGAATCGCGATGCGTTAGACCACAAGAACACTCAAGTGACCACTGCAAGCGCTGCTACAAAGAGCACGGCTGTTAGGGGCTTCAGACTCGCGCTCGCCTTTACCGAACATCTCGTCGGATAGGGTGGTGGGTAGCGCATCGGGTGAAAGCGAAGCCAGTGATATGAAAAGACCTTCTGCGGGTATTAAAAGCCTGGGAGATAACACTACACGCGTGGTGTGGGGGATGAGTTGTCAAATCCTTTGGAGACCGTACACAAGGTCGATAAGGTGGTGAAGGAAGGAGACGCTTCAGAAAATGCTCCTGCACATGACATGATGGCGGATGGAGGAGGAGCGGGCACCCTCGTTGCCAAGACGGCAGGGACTGCCTTGACCGGGCACAACTCAGGTGGAGACCATAAAGACACAGATTATGGTACAGAAAAAGATGTGAGCCCAATTGGAAAGGATCTTGTAGATGTGCGAGAGATTAGCAATGGTAAAGCAAAGCACGATCGCGAACCCACAGTTGTCATAGCGCATGTGACACGCACTCTCGCCCGTCCGACGAATGTGCACCCGACAGATATGAATATCGGACACAAGGACGCTGAAATAGTGACACAGGAAGCAAGCAGTCTACCAGAGGTGGAGAGACATTTCTCAGACGGATTCAGGGGTACGGAAACCAAGAGTGAAACGGCGAAGAAACGTGCCAGAAAGGGCCCGTCGATGTCCGAGGCATTTTCTGGTGGATGGGGAGAGCACCTGCAGCGATCACATAGCACAGGCATGCGCAGAGTAAGGAGCAAGAGTGTGAGTAGATCCAGCTCCAGGCCTACTATAGACAACTGCGGTGGTCGACTGGCACGAGCGAAGAGTGTGTCCCATATTCCGTCGCGCAGAGAGATGGCACGCAGGGCGTCTGTGAGTGTGCCGAAGCGTGGGTATGCGATCAGGGCCCAGTCAGTTCGACCAGAGCGGAAGGCTGCGGACGCGCAGCCAAATGAGAATCAGAGGCCAGTGTTCCGTGGGAAGGAAGCCACAGCCAAAGAGGACAAGGTTCTTGTTGCTAACAGTGAGCCTGGCGTGCAGACGGTGGGCCTGGACGTAGCTGACACACCGGCGGGTGAGGGAGATGTGCCTGCCGAGCCCTCGACGGGTTCAGGACACAGTGAAACGGTGATTGCTAAGGCGCCATCTCAGAGTGTTGTGTTTGCACCACAGACATATGTGCCCGAGAGCGATGCGATGGACATCAGCGAGATGGACAATGCGGAAGTACCAGCCAGCCACACAAAGCACCAGACAGCCCCACAACCAACTGCCGCCGCGAAACGCTCACCTACCCGCCCTACAGCAGCCGCAAGGGTGCGCAGCACCGTGGACAGTGAGGAGATGGCTACGGACAGCGATGGGGTGGCGCAGATCCAACTGGACGATTGGCAGGTGAACGTGGCGGGGGGGCGGGTGTCTGCTGCAACAGTGCGTACCAAGACGCATGGGAACGAAAGTACGGCAACGAATGACACACAGAATGGTAAAGGCACTAGCCTGGGTGGTACTAAAGTGGGTGCCGAAGGGGTGACAAAGGGCAGGTCAAAAGAGGTTAACCAAGCCAAAGCCAAAGGCGTAGATGTTGACAAGGCAGCAGCGGTTAAGGCAAGTAGTGAGGAGGAGCATGTAGAAGACAGTACCAAGCCGAGCCATCTCGATACGGTTGAATCTGAAGTAGACATAGTTGCTTCTTATAGTAGGCACCCGGTGCCCTCTGATGAGCGGCCAAATGAAAGCAAGGATGCACGGGGACAACAGAGCGCTGAAGCTCAAAGTCTTGTGGGAAGCGATCAGGATGCGAGACACGAGTTTCAACAAGCTGAACAAGAGAATGTTGAAGAGAGTGTAGCAGGGGAGACCGAGGCGAAGTCGAAAACTGAAAACCCTGTCAGCGAGACGTTGATTAGCAAGCAGCCGGCTGAGGTTACAGATTCGTCCCTTGAATCAGTCAGCAACGGAGTAGCTGAGGATGCAGAAGGGCCGTTGAGCTTCGACGGTTTCATCAAGAGCCTTCAAGAAAATATACGTCGTAAAAACAAAGGTAACCCCATTGATAGCAGCCGACATACGAAAAAAAGTACGTTGAAACAGCAAGAAGTCGGAAAAGTTAACAAAAACCAGTCCGAAAGCAAACGCGACCAAGACACAACTGAGCATACACACGCCACGGGACCGATACAGGACGACACCTTCACACAAAATGGGACTGCTGAATCGGCTAAGGCAAGTGCGCGTAAGTCCAGGCCAAAGACTAAGCCTTATGAGGCAAAGAAAAGGGCCAACAAGAAGCGCAAGGTGCCGGCAGCTCCAAGTCACAGCCAAGACGGTAGTGTGGCTGTGGAGAGCGCTGAACACCGCACGTCAGACAAGCCAGTGACAGGTCCAGAGGTTAGTTCTGCACCAACCGGCAAGTATCCGCCTCGAGTTATGCGATCTGCCAAGCAGCCGGCTATCATGACAGGGGACGGAGACGAGGGGACCAAGGGGGAGGATGTTGTAGAGCTGACTAGTGAGGATGAAGAATTAGTTTCACGCGTATCTCCGGCCAAACCCGCGTCCAAAACCAGCAGACAGGCTTCCAAAACAAGTGCTAAAATGGTGAAAGCAAAACGAACCCCCATCAAATCGCCAAGTGTGAAGGAGCAGCGAGCACCTTCACGTGTCAGCGACACAGGCAAGAATACAAAGCGTGCGAACGGCGCCCAGAAGCGAAAGGCCAGCGGGCAGCAGCTGTCGCGCACTCAAACCCGATCTCGCAACAGGGACAAGGACAGTACAGAAAACGGGGCAAACGATCCCAGGCTAGCCCTAAAGCTTGAGAAGAAGAAGAAGGAGTTGGCCAAGTTAACGTGCTGGGACTTTGATCCAGCCGAAGTGCAGGCTCATCCCAAAGGCCGCGCCACGCGGAGTGGAAATGCCATAGAAGCCGCAGTTCCCCCCACTCTCACGCCGGATGTGAGTGTAGGTACGAATGCCAAATCCAAGGCTAAAACATCGGTCAAGATCGCCAAATCTAAGACGTCTGGTACGAGCGCTGAGACAAAGACACCTGGCAAGGGGGCCAAAATCAAGGCATTTGGTAAGGATACAACGAGTACGAGTACTGAGGGTGCCAAATCTAAGGGATCGGGTAAGGATATCGCGAGTACGGGTACTGAGGGTGCCAAATCTAAGGGATCGGGTAAGGATACTGCGAGTACGGGTACTGAGGGTGCCAAATCTAAGGGATCTGGTAAGGATATCGCGAGTACGGGTACTGAGGGTGCCAAATCTAAGGGATCGGGTAAGGATACTGCGAGTACGGGTACTCAGGGTGCCAAATCTAAGGGATCTGGTAAGGATGTTACGAGTACAGGTATTGAGGGTGGCAAAGGCTCCAAACTGTCTGTTGATAGTGGCAAAGATATTGCTCGGCCGCACGTGACCAGGCGAAGGCTCCGACAGACGAATGAGGGATCAACCGGATCAAAGAACACCACAGCAGACACACATACCGTACAGCTAGGAAGAGGACGCGCAGTGAAACGCACACAGACTCAGAGTACGACTCAGACGGTGACGACAATGCTGAGAAAGCTAAGGCGAAGAAGGTCGTCAACAAGAAAACACGTGTAAGTGGTGGAGACATGGACGGCAAAGCGTTGAGCAGCAGTGCTAGCAATCGCGGAAAAACCTCACGTACCACCCGTGCACGCGCCAGAGAGTTGGCGGGTGGCACGGGCGAGGACTGGAGAGCGTCTTCAACGGAGACTGTGTATACCACACACACAGAGGGACAACTGACTGTGAAGCCGTCTGGGTCTGGTGACATGGGTGTGCGTGAAAAAGAGAGTGATAGTGAGTTGGATTTCTCTGACGGATTCCTGGATTCAGGTGACGACGTCCGCCCGAGCATCTCGCTGAACTCGACAGACAGTGGAGCACAGTATGTGTGTCGGGAGACGCACTGTGGCCGATCGTTCGCACTGAAAGCGCAGCTCAATGCACACTCCACTGCCAAGCATGGAAGGTCCACGGCCCAGTGCCTGTATGACTCCTGCACCCAGACATACGAGTGCAGGTCCGATCTCAACGTGCACGTGATCGTGGACCATTTGCGTCTGCGGCCGTTTAAGTGCGAGTTTTCGAGATGTGCGGAGCGCTTCGCCAGTCATGCGGAGCGCTTTAGGCACATGAGAGTACACGTTAAAGGGCAGGCCTATGCATGCAAGCATCACGGGTGCAACTATACGTCTAGATCTAAAAACATGCGCAACACACACATGGCAACACATAGGGTACCAGTGGCACAGGAATGAGTGCGAAAGGCTGGTGATAGCCATGAGTCGCAAGTACTAGAACTGTTCAAACGTGCGTGAATAGACCAAGGTGGTTTGTCTTGGTGAATTAATTAAACATAAAAGTATACGTTTTTGGGTTGACACGCCGGGATATGTATGGTGATTGATGTGTGTGCGTTTTTAAAATCTTCAGCTATAATACTAAATAGAACTGCAGAATCGCATTGATGCTATTATGTATTCTATATTTGTGTACTTATGTATATCGTTAGTATAGTCGACCACGTATGCACATACATACATAACGTATATACATATATACAAACGTATGCACATACATACATAGTATGTGTATATATGCGAGTACCTGCAAATGCGTACACAAATCCGTACGCACGGAAAATCATACGCACATGTATTTGTACTGCACAAACGTTTTGCATCCTTGCAGAGCACACCATGTAGAAATATCATTCATCAACAAATGTTTTCCGATTCTTTCGCATAACCTGAAATTCATGGTATCTAATTTCATGAAGCCAGAGCTTATATACAATGGTTCTGCAAGTTTAGAATTCCTTCGGGTTGTATACATATTCTTACTATCCAACTGAAGCATCGATATAGGTGCACTAGTACAAAGTATACCAGGTGTTTTATCATTTATGATACGCACAAGCTGAAACTAACTTCATCCATAGCGATAAGCAGCATACATCAGCGCGCTATATTGGCGTTCGATGTGCTTGCGTGCTGCGTCGGTTGACACCACACAATCCGCAAGCCCAGGAGCAGCTAGCATGTAAGTGATGGTGGGTGCGAACTAGCTTTTGAATGTGTGGTGGTCCACTTGTATGAATACACGTGATCTGCACTCCCACGTGTCCTGATGTCCTTCTCATATAAAATCATACTAAGGATGCATACCAATAAAAGACAAGACAAGTCATTGCGTACCACTGTGCAGAGATTCATTCTGGGTTTAGAACCATGGTCACAGTAGGTATGTATATAGCGGACTTGTGTTCATAGTTGCGACGTGATTAAAGTTCACTGTAGACAAGAATCCTAAGTGTTCGCCTGTAGAATCTGTGCCAGTCGGACAACACTGTCACGTATATGTCTAATAATTGAGACTATCGCAATCACTTGTTGGCTTTCCGTTCTCTCAAGACACCCATCTTTGTCACGGGACGGTCGGGTTTTTAGGACACGCCGTCTGCCTGTATGAAAGTGCCTAGCGACACATGTTGGTGCCCATACCACCCCAATACCATTACCTACACAGCCACCTCATATTCTATAAATAGATGGCTCGTAGATATCAACCAATCCATATAGTCTGGCGCACGTTCATAGGGTTCAGGGTTTTCGTTCTTGGCATCTATACCCGATGCGAGCGTCTTACCCTGTGTACTTCAGTGGGATGGCCAGCCAACTCAATGCGTTTGAGCATGGAAGCTCCGGTGTCTATAGCGAACAACGCTGCCAGTATTAGCGCCTGGCCCACCCGATTAGCGTAAGTGTTGTGAGCTATAAATAGAACCAACCTCGAAGAAGCACTGGACCTAATTGTGTAGTGTATTAAGCTCTCCACAACAGCTGGGCTATACAGCAGGTCATTCATATTGATATGAAGACGCTTCTACATGACAAAATCAAACGGCGGCCATATACTGGACGAGCGGCAAGCATTCATCACCACACGTCTCGCTCGTATACACACTCAGACCGCTCAATACAGTCTGTAGTACGGATACAGTCTCCAGCGATTCATCTCGTTGAACCGTATCGAAGATGTTTGCATCCAGTACTACAAAATCCGCGAACTTGCCGACTTCGATTGAACCGGTTTCGTTTGAATGACTCATCGCGGCCGCAGCGTCAAGCGTCGCCATGACAACGGCTTGCTCTAGCGAGATGCTGTCTTCGGTGTAGGGTCTATTTATAGCGAGGTTGAGCGTACCCATGGGATCTAAGGGGTCTGCATCCCAATCACTGGACAGTGAGCACATGGCACCTGTCAAAAGCAAAAGTGAAAGGCTCTGAGGACACACACGCGGGGTATTCCGTTCATATCAATAGGGCACACTGGTGTTGAGCTCTTATCTCACACCGGGAAGTTAACACATGTTGTGGACACACAACCACTGAGCATGCATGGCAACCATCAAGGTTGGTAAATTAATGGCGATTAGTACTAGAATAATAATGGCATGCGATTAATAAATGTTTTTAATGGCATGCGATTAATAGTATATTAATAATGGCATGTGATTAATAGTATATAATTAATGGCATGCGATTAATAGTATATTAATAATGACATGCGATTAATAGTATATTAATAATGGCATACGATTAATAGTATATTAATAATGGCATGCGATTAATAGTATATTAATAATAGCATGCGATTAATAGTATATTAATAATGGCATGCGATTAATAGTATATTAATAATGGCATGCGATTGATAGTATATTAATAATGGCATGCGATTGATAGTATATTAATAGTGGCATGCAATCTGCAACGTATCCGCAATCAAGCGACCTGCAACTTTTGCAACAAGGCCAAGATATCACAGTACTTTGCTTGCGAGACACTCTTTAGGACATCTGTATGATTTGCTATGTGCATGTTCAAGCACTTGTTCCTGCATAGTGACGCGTATTGGAGAGCATATGTGCGTGAGTTTAACTCAACATACCCGCATTCACCAAAGACTTGAGAGGCAGCAGCTGAAAGGCTTTGTCGCCAATCACATACGACATGTCTTCTTGATACAACTGCCAATAATAATTCCCATTTTTAATCGGATATAATCCAATCAGTCAGATGTGCTTGATTTGAATTTATCAGTCTGGATCAGTTTTGGATCGATTTGAATCAAAGCGAAATTGATTCGGGGTTGCGAAATTCAAACCCGATTTGCTGTGGATCTAACGGGTAGGTATGCGCGATTCACAAGTAATGGGTAATTGAGCCTTTCGTTTATGTATATGTGATGGCAATACAAACTAAGCTATACATATTCGTTTGTAAGCAAATCAAGAAATCAGTACCAGGGTGTATATGTGTTTTTTTGTATAGAAAGGTGAGATTCCGCCAATTGCTGCTAGCGTAGATCTGACAGAAACATGCACACGCACATCATCATATACATATATATGCTATATATAACATGGTTGGTTATTGGGACAATACATATAATGTATAAAGCGCATAATTATATGATCATAGATAATCATATATGCTGATATTATGCCAATAATAATGTTATAATATATATGTGGATAATATATTGTTATATATATAATATATTGACATATATGCCGATTGTATACATATGGCTACATATCAATGATATATATTATATGCATATTGGTTATATATAATATGATGTTGGCTGGTTATTGCCATTAATAATACACATTGGCTAACGTATATTACATAAACGTATGATTAATAACAATTATAACATATAATATACAATATGCGCCACGCGCCAGCTAGCCGGCATGCTGTGCGCACACATACATACAAGTATGCACGCATGTATACGCATATTGGTGTATTGCTTGACATTACGCGCAGATCGAATATACACATACATGCTGTATGGCTTATTATTGTATGTATATGTTGAACATAATATTATGTATTATAATATGGCTATTACCAATAACGATGTATGAAGAATATATATATAGGAATATATATATTATACATATAATATTATTATTATTGCTATCACGCATATTATACATATGGTTATATGGTTGGTATATATATATATATTATATATATATATATATATATATATATATCTATTTATATTACAGAATATATATATATATATATATATATATATATATATAAACGTTTATTTCCCAATACGGTTGAATAGGTTGCGGCGCCATGCCGGGTTCAGAGTATTAGCTGCCATCTGAAGATCGGCGAAGACTTTGAGCTCAGCGAATCGGCTGAGATCACCTGCGCTGACCTGTACATGTGAAGCCAATCAAGGTATCACGTTGAGACGACACACAGGCAAACGACGTGTGAGATGGAACATTGGCATGAATGAATGAATATAAATACCAACTACCGCATCGCCAACGGCGCGCTCTAATATATATATATATATATATATATATATATAGTATATATATTATTATATATATATATATATGTTATTAGAAGAAAGATAACATGTTGTGTATGTGTAAGCTAGTTATCATTATATGTCATATACACATAATATTATTATATATAGTATCGATCAATGTATATATACAATATCATGTTGGTAACATTGTGTTATGGCTGGTTATGTATATGTACATGTTGCACGTCCAGTCCATTTCCATATATTATTATGCGATATATATTGCCATGTATGTAATACATATTATTATTACATTGGCTGTGGCAAACATCCATTGTACATGTAACAATATGTATGTTGGTATATTAACATACACACATACATACACACATGTATAAGTTATGTGTATACATATGTTATTACCACGCATATATTATTATTATATATGTTACACATGTATATATAATAATTGGCTGGTTATTACAATATTGCTATTACCATTACAATCATGTATATGATTACGTTATATATATATATGGGTATACATCATATACATATTTTATATGATACATATGCATATATGTAACAGCATATATGTGAAAGATATGTACATATATATATATATATATATATAGCATATATAGTATATATATATATATATATAAGAATATATATATATATATACAAAAAGACATAGCACTCTATGCAGCACTTGTAGTGATCAGCAAATTCGAATGCGTATCCAATTATGCTATTAAATTTAGCAACCTGATCAATTCTAACAATGAGCGTAGACATAGATCATCGCACGGGTATCGTTTATAACATCTGTTCGGACTATCTCAAAGCGATGAACAATCAAAGAATATTGTGCAACTAAAATCATCTACAATAACTAATGATATGCACTATAAGTAAGTTTAACACGAACCAAAGGAGTTGTCGCTAATTCACGGCGAGTACTTACCAGATAAGTGTGTGTCGTCCGGTGTGCCCTGTCTGTTCGGCTTGCCTCTGGTAGCCCTTCTAAAGAGTCCAGAGACACACGAACAGCACGATCTCCGACGGCATGGTAGTGAAACTTGAAACCCTGATATTGATATGTATGCGATTTAAAGGTTGTGAGCACACATAATAAGGCATCAGCATAAACACATTCATATAAACCGGTGAGAATCCCTTGAAACACGACAAACATCTCAGCAGAACGTCTAACGTCTAACTCGATCTAGTTCACAACCCTACCGCTGTTGCCAGGTCCTTCGTATAATTCTGCAACACCTCTGGGGCGAAGTACAGCATGCCGTCCGGCAGACTGGTGTCAATGGGTTCACGAGCCGGTTGTAAGAGTGCGGCAGTGCCTAAGTCGAGTATACCATCTGCGTAGACCTTGATGGTGTTGAACCTCAGTAGGCTGCTCTGGTTATTGGAATAGAACTCAATCAGAGCCATCACCTGTATGATATCCGAATAGCGAGCTTTGTAAGAGCTTTTACAATTTTCTTGCTTCATAGTCTGCTATGGTATGTAAATATTTTAATACAAACTGTAGCCGTCTGTTAATGATCTCCAGAAACCCTGAGAAAAAAAATGTCACTGGACATTGGAAGACAAACATGGCTTCTTGGCACTGGGTGAGAACAGTATCCGTCGACTAGACCAACACACCTCTATCCATAATACCGTCCACGCCTATATGCGCTAACTATCTTAGATGTATCACCTAGAAGTATAAAAAACGGACCCAGAAGTATAGACAACTAACCCACATAGCTAAACAATTACCTGACTTGTGTATTCGCGATCAGGAAAGAAATACAGCGCATTGCTAGCTCTTGCAGTAAGCATGCCTTCTGCTTCGGCTCTCCTCCACGCCTCGACATGTCCACGCGTCCAGTAGACTCCAGCGTCAGAGACGGACGTGACACCTGCATCACAGGAGTAAGTATATATACTTCATAAGTAATACGATAACACTCGAGGGAAAGTAAACTGCTACGGTTGAATACACAAACACATACACGCGTGCATGGAGATGAGATCTGAAGATACACATCAACCACGGAATTGCTGAGCAGAATCAAAATATACCTTTGACACCCGTCTGCTTAATATACGCTAAAATGCAATTGGTAAGCCCATTTGCGTTAGAGATCATTCGGTCAGTTTCCTGGGGAAGCTGACAGTTGCTGGCTAGGGGATGGAAGTTATATATATATATATATATATAGTGTAAATTTATATATATTCACATATTTTTACATATGTATAGTACTTAGGAGTCAAACCGGGTTGTGAGTCTAGGAGATGCGAGTGCCAGACTCTTTGCGAGAATAACTAATGGTCGCGCATACGAACAGCATGTTTGCGTTTATCCATTTTTGTATGATTATATATATTTCAGTGAGAATACTTTCATGCTAATGGAACACACACTTAATAAATTATTTGCCCAAATCGGATCCCAAGTGCAAATAAAGCGCACCGCTAGATGCCACAAACTCAGACCAAGCAGCAAAACCGTCATACAAAACATCTGCATCAAATGCGAGAGCATCCTCACCTTCTGCTGCGCATTCTCCAGCAATAGTCCACTCATTGCTCCGGTGGTTGGGCTTCGACTCGTTATATACCGCCCGGGGGGGTCTACATCACCTTTGATATGCCTTTATAGAGGTGTGATTCGCGGTGATAGAAGTAAGCTGAGCAGACGAACAACAGTACAGGCTCGGTTCAACCTTTTAATAGAGCGTTCATGTGTTTTAATCCATACAAATGGGAGGACAAATAGTGGTTGTTGAGATGCGCTGATACCATCCGATCACACACAAAACCAGTTGTACATCGAAGGCGCCCCAAATTCAACGACAACGGTAGAAGAGTAAAAAATTGCATGTACACGTTTTGACAGTTTTGGACTACTACTTGTACCACGAGCATCTGATAGCAGTCTCCCCTGGGCTGAACGGTTGATTGATACCACTTGCAACGCAAATACGTACTCACCGTTACCAGGTAATCTGTTCCGCAATTCCGGAATACACGTTTTGACAGTTTTGGACTGGCTTCATTTGCAACACGAGACCTGATAGCAGTCTCCTGGGTTGAACGGTTGATTGATATCACTTTGCAACGCAAATACGTACTCACCGTTAACAGGTAATCTGTTCCGCAATTCCGAATACACGTTTTGACAGTTTCTTTGACTACCATTTTGTACCACGAGACCTGATAACAGTCTCCTGGGCTGAGCGGTTGATTGATATCACTTCTTGCAACGCAAATACGTACTCACCACACAGGTAATTCGGTTCCCACATGAGTTCTTACCAGCTAATTTAGGGCTCACGAGAGTCATGAACCGGCTTACCTGCAAGGTCCAGTGCTAGAAGACTATTCACACCACACACAGCATGCCCCAGGATCATCGAGCACAATAACGGACGATCAATAGATGGCCTTATCCAAGAGAGTTAAAGGCGAGGGTCTGTTGTTCTCAGTGCGTAGAGAGGAGCACCTGCTGCACGCACCCACTCGCTGAGTCTGCTCGGTTGGAGTTAAGTTTCGTAGTAAAGAACGTATTTTGAGTTTAACTCGCGAGCTTAATTTCATTATTTTTTATTCAAAAGACATCGTGAATTCATGGAGTAAGCAAGGGTATCAGGACCAAAGACACTAGACAGACATCACAGGCAGGGTACAAAGGAGACA
>LUCW03002643.1:122500-129474 GCA_001586965.3 Sphaeroforma sirkka | reverse complement strand
GCTTCTCAGTCTTGCACTGTACGCTAAACAGATTTGATCTGCTACTGAGGTACCAACCGCGACATATTAAATCTTGAAACTATCATGTGACTTTCTTTTGCACAAGACGAGGTTCTCCCGGCCTTGACTTTAATATCTCTGCTTTTTCTACTCCTGTTGTCAGCGTGTCAGACTGGAAGGAGAAAGGCCACAAAACTGCTTGTAAGAATTTTCAATACCGTTCGGAAGGTGGGATCTGTAGCCTCTTCGCGAAGCACACCACAAAGACTTGAAACAAGCGTCTATCCCACATTCCGGTTTTAAATATACGGCAGCTGCATCAGGTGTTGGTACCAAGTCGCAAACGAAGATATCTCTTTTGATGCTACGCTTGCCACCACAACGACTACTGTGGCGAATCGCGATGCGTTAGACCACAAGAACACTCAAGTGACCACTGCAAGCGCTGCTACAAAGAGCACGGCTGTTGGGGCTTCAGACTCGCGCTCGCCTTTACCGAACATCTCGTCGGATAGGGTGGTGGGTAGCGCATCGGGTGAAAAGCGAAGCCAGTGATATGAAAAGACCTTCTGCGGGTATTAAAAGCCTGGGAGATAACACTACACGCGTGGTGTGTGGGGATGAGTTGTCAAATCCTTTGGAGACCGTACACAAGGTCGATAAGGTGGTGAAGGAAGGAGACGCTTCAGAAAATGCTCCTGCACATGACATGATGGCGGATGGAGAGGAGGAGCGGGCACCCTCGTTGCCAAGACGGCAGGGACTGCCTTGACCGGGCACAACTCAGGTGGAGACCATAAAGACACAGATTATGGTACAGAAAAAGATGTGAGCCCAATTGGAAAGGATCTTGTAGATGTGCGAGAGATTAGCAATGGTAAAGCAAAGCACGATCGCGAACCCACAGTTGTCATAGCGCATGTGACACGCACTCTCGCCCGTCCGACGAATGTGCACCGACAGATATGAATATCGGACACAAGGACGCTGAAATAGTGACACAGGAAGCAAGCAGTCTACCAGAGGTGGAGAGACATTTCTCAGACGGATTCAGGGGTACGGAAACCAAGAGTGAAACGGCGAAGAAACGTGCCAGAAAGGGCCCGTCGATGTCCGAGGCATTTTCTGGTGGATGGGGAGAGCACCTGCAGCGATCACATAGCACAGGCATGCGCAGAGTAAGAAGCAAGAGTGTGAGTAGATCCAGCTCAGGCCTACTATAGACAACTGCGGTGGTCGACTGGCACGAGCGAAGAGTGTGTCCCATATTCCGTCGCGCAGAGAGATGGCACGCAGGGCGTCTGTGAGTGTGCCGAAGCGTGGGTATGCGATCAGGGCCCAGTCAGTTCGACCAGAGCGGAAGGCTGCGGACGCGCAGCCAAATGAGAATCAGAGGCCAGTGTTCCGTGGGAAGGAAGCCACAGCCAAAGAGGACAAGGTTCTTGTTGCTAACAGTGAGCCTGGCGTGCAGACGGTGGGCCTGGACGTAGCTGACACACCGGCGGGTGAGGGAGATGTGCCTGCCGAGCCCCTCGACGGGTTCAGGACACAGTGAAACGGTGATTGCTAAGGCGCCATCTCAGAGTGTTGTGTTTGCACCACAGACATATGTGCCCGAGAGCGATGCGATGGACATCAGCGAGATGGACAATGCGGAAGTACCAGCCAGCCACACAAAGCACCAGACAGCCCCACAACCAACTGCCGCCGCGAAACGCTCACCTACCCGCCCTACAGCAGCCGCAAGGGGTGCGCAGCACCGTGGACAGTGAGGAGATGGCTACGGACAGCGATGGGGTGGCGCAGATCCAACTGGACGATTGGCAGGTGAACGTGGCGCGGGGGGCGGGTGTCTGCTGCAACAGTGCGTACCAAGACGCATGGGAACGAAAGTACGGCAACGAATGACACACAGAATGGTAAAGGCACTAGCCTGGGTGGTACTAAAGTGGGTGCCGAAGGGGTGACAAAGGGCAGGTCAAAAGAGGTTAACCAAGCCAAAGCCAAAGGCGTAGATGTTGACAAGGCAGCAGCGGTTAAGGCAAGTAGTGAGGAGGAGCATGTAGAAGACAGTACCAAGCCGAGCCATCTCGATACGGTTGAATCTGAAGTAGACATAGTTGCTTCTTATAGTAGGCACCCGGTGCCCTCTGATGAGCGGCAAATGAAAGCAAGGATGCACGGGGACAACAGAGCGCTGAAGCTCAAAGTCTTGTGGGAAGCGATCAGGATGCGAGACACGAGTTTCAACAAGCTGAACAAGAGAATGTTGAAGAGAGTGTAGCAGGGGAGACCGAGGCGAAGTCGAAAACTGAAAACCCTGTCAGCGAGACGTTGATTAGCAAGCAGCCGGCTGAGGTTACAGATTCGTCCCTTGAATCAGTCAGCAACGGAGTAGCTGAGGATGCAGAAGGGCCGTTGAGCTTCGACGGTTTCATCAAGAGCCTTCAAGAAAATATACGTCGTAAAACAAAGGTAACCCCATTGATAGCAGCCGACATACGAAAAAAAAAAGTACGTTGAAACAGCAAGAAGTCGGAAAAGTTAACAAAAACCAGTCCGAAAGCAAACGCGACCAAGACACAACTGAGCATACACACGCCACGGGACCGATACAGGACGACACCTTCACACAAAATGGGACTGCTGAATCGGCTAAGGCAAGTGCGCGTAAGTCCAGGCCAAAGACTAAGCCTTATGAGGCAAAGAAAAGGGCCAACAAGAAGCGCAAGGTGCCGGCAGCTCCAAGTCACAGCCAAGACGGTAGTGTGGCTGTGGAGAGCGCTGAACACCGCACGTCAGACAAGCCAGTGACAGGTCCAGAGGTTAGTTCTGCACCAACCGGCAAGTATCCGCCTCGAGTTATGCGATCTGCCAAGCAGCCGGCTATCATGACAGGGGACGGAGACGAGGGGACCAAGGGGGAGGATGTTGTAGAGCTGACTAGTGAGGATGAAGAATTAGTTTCACGCGTATCTCCGGCCAAACCCGCGTCCAAAACCAGCAGACAGGCTTCCAAAACAAGTGCTAAAATGGTGAAAGCAAAACGAACCCCCATCAAATCGCCAAGTGTGAAGGAGCAGCGAGCACCTTCACGTGTCAGCGACACAGGCAAGAATACAAAGCGTGCGAACGGCGCCCAGAAGCGAAAGGCCAGCGGGCAGCAGCTGTCGCGCACTCAAACCCGATCTCGCAACAGGGACAAGGACAGTACAGAAAACGGGGCAAACGATCCCAGGCTAGCCCTAAAGCTTGAGAAGAAGAAGAAGGAGTTGGCCAAGTTAACGTGCTGGGACTTTGATCCAGCCGAAGTGCAGGCTCATCCCAAAGGCCGCGCCACGCGGAGTGGAAATGCCATAGAAGCCGCAGTTCCCCCCACTCTCACGCCGGATGTGAGTGTAGGTACGAATGCCAAATCCAAGGCTAAAACATCGGTCAAGATCGCCAAATCTAAGACGTCTGGTACGAGCGCTGAGACAAAGACACCTGGCAAGGGGGCCAAAATCAAGGCATTTGGTAAGGATACAACGAGTACGAGTACTGAGGGTGCCAAATCTAAGGGATCGGGTAAGGATATCGCGAGTACGGGTACTGAGGGTGCCAAATCTAAGGGATCGGGTAAGGATACTGCGAGTACGGGTACTGAGGGTGCCAAATCTAAGGGATCTGGTAAGGATATCGCGAGTACGGGTACTGAGGGTGCCAAATCTAAGGGATCGGGTAAGGATACTGCGAGTACGGGTACTCAGGGTGCCAAATCTAAGGGATCTGGTAAGGATGTTACGAGTACAGGTATTGAGGGTGGCAAAGGCTCCAAACTGTCTGTTGATAGTGGCAAAGATATTGCTCGGCCGCACGTGACCAGGCGAAGGCTCCGACAGACGAATGAGGGATCAACCGGATCAAAGAACACCACAGCAGACACATACCGTACAGCTAGGAAGAGGACGCGCAGTGAAACGCACACAGACTCAGAGTACGACTCAGACGGTGACGACAATGCTGAGAAAGCTAAGGCGAAGAAGGTCGTCAACAAGAAAACACGTGTAAGTGGTGGAGACATGGACGGCAAAGCGTTGAGCAGCAGTGCTAGCAATCGCGGAAAAAACCTCACGTACCACCCGTGCACGCGCCAGAGAGTTGGCGGGTGGCACGGGCGAGGACTGGAGAGCGTCTTCAACGGAGACTGTGTATACCACACACACAGAGGGACAACTGACTGTGAAGCCGTCTGGGTCTGGTGACATGGGTGTGCGTGAAAAGAGAGTGATAGTGAGTTGGATTTCTCTGACGGATTCCTGGATTCAGGTGACGACGTCCGCCCGAGCATCTCGCTGAACTCGACAGACAGTGGAGCACAGTATGTGTGTCGGGAGACGCACTGTGGCCGATCGTTCGCACTGAAAGCGCAGCTCAATGCACACTCCACTGCCAAGCATGGAAGGTCCACGGCCCAGTGCCTGTATGACTCCTGCACCCAGACATACGAGTGCAGGTCCGATCTCAACGTGCACGTGATCGTGGACCATTTGCGTCTGCGGCCGTTTAAGTGCGAGTTTTCGAGATGTGCGGAGCGCTTCGCCAGTCATGCGGAGCGCTTTAGGCACATGAGAGAGTACACGTTAAAGGGCAGGCCTATGCATGCAAGCATCACGGGTGCAACTATACGTCTAGATCTAAAAACATGCGCAACACACACATGGCAACACATAGGGTACCAGTGGCACAGGAATGAGTGCGAAAGGCTGGTGATAGCCATGAGTCGCAAGTACTAGAACTGTTCAAACGTGCGTGAATAGACCAAGGTGGTTTGTCTTGGTGAATTAATTAAACATAAAAAGTATACGTTTTGGGTTGACACGCCGGGATATGTATGGTGATTGATGTGTGTGCGTTTTTAAAATCTTCAGCTATAATACTAAATAGAACTGCAGAATCGCATTGATGCTATTATGTATTCTATATTTGTGTACTTATGTATATCGTTAGTATAGTCGACCACGTATGCACATACATACATAACGTATATACATATATACAAACGTATGCACATACATACATAGTATGTGTATATATGCGAGTACCTGCAAATGCGTACACAAATCCGTACGCACGGAAAATCATACGCACATGTATTTGTACTGCACAAACGTTTTGCATCCTTGCAGAGCACACCATGTAGAAATATCATTCATCAACAAATGTTTTCCGATTCTTTCGCATAACCTGAAATTCATGGTATCTAATTTCATGAAGCCAGAGCTTATATACAATGGTTCTGCAAGTTTAGAATTCCTTCGGGTTGTATACATATTCTTACTATCCAACTGAAGCATCGATATAGGTGCACTAGTACAAAGTATACCAGGTGTTTTATCATTTATGATACGCACAAGCTGAAACTAACTTCATCCATAGCGATAAGCAGCATACATCAGCGCGCTATATTGGCGTTCGATGTGCTTGCGTGCTGCGTCGGTTGACACCACACAATCCGCAAGCCCAGGAGCAGCTAGCATGTAAGTGATGGTGGGTGCGAACTAGCTTGAATGTGTGGTGGTCCACTTGTATGAATACACGTGATCTGCACTCCCACGTGTCCTGATGTCCTTCTCATATAAAATCATACTAAGGATGCATACCAATAAAAGACAAGACAAGTCATTGCGTACCACTGTGCAGAGATTCATTCTGGGTTTAGAACCATGGTCACAGTAGGTATGTATATAGCGGACTTGTGTTCATAGTTGCGACGTGATTAAAGTTCACTGTAGACAAGAATCCTAAGTGTTCGCCTGTAGAATCTGTGCCAGTCGGACAACACTGTCACGTATATGTCTAATAATTGAGACTATCGCAATCACTTGTTGGCTTTCCGTTCTCTCAAGACACCCATCTTTGTCACGGGACGGTCGGGTTTTAGGACACGCCGTCTGCCTGTATGAAAGTGCCTAGCGACACATGTTGGTGCCCATACCACCCCAATACCATTACCTACACAGCCACCTCATATTCTATAAATAGATGGCTCGTAGATATCAACCAATCCATATAGTCTGGCGCACGTTCATAGGGTTCAGGGTTTTCGTTCTTGGCATCTATACCCGATGCGAGCGTCTTACCCTGTGTACTTCAGTGGGGATGGCCAGCCAACTCAATGCGTTTGAGCATGGAAGCTCCGGTGTCTATAGCGAACAACGCTGCCAGTATTAGCGCCTGGCCCACCCGATTAGCGTAAGTGTTGTGAGCTATAAATAGAACCAACCTCGAAGAAGCACTGGACCTAATTGTGTAGTGTATTAAGCTCTCCACAACAGCTGGGCTATACAGCAGGTCATTCATATTGATATGAAGACGCTTCTACATGACAAAATCAAACGGCGGCCATATACTGGACGAGCGGCAAGCATTCATCACCACACGTCTCGCTCGTATACACACTCAGACCGCTCAATACAGTCTGTAGTACGGATACAGTCTCCAGCGATTCATCTCGTTGAACCGTATCGAAGATGTTTGCATCCAGTACTACAAAATCCGCGAACTTGCCGACTTCGATTGAACCGGTTTCGTTTGAATGACTCATCGCGGCCGCAGCGTCAAGCGTCGCCATGACAACGGCTTGCTCTAGCGAGATGCTGTCTTCGGTGTAGGGTCTATTTATAGCGAGGTTGAGCGTACCCATGGGATCTAAGGGTCTGCATCCCAATCACTGGACAGTGAGCACATGGCACCTGTCAAAAGCAAAAGTGAAAGGCTCTGAGGACACACACGCGGGGTATTCCGTTCATATCAATAGGGCACACTGGTGTTGAGCTCTTATCTCACACCGGGAAGTTAACACATGTTGTGGACACACAACCACTGAGCATGCATGGCAACCATCAAGGTTGGTAAATTAATGGCGATTAGTACTAGAATAATAATGGCATGCGATTAATAAATGTTTTTAATGGCATGCGATTAATAGTATA
>LUCW03002643.1:115000-120000 GCA_001586965.3 Sphaeroforma sirkka | reverse complement strand
ATCGTTTATAACATCTGTTCGGACTATCTCAAAGCGATGAACAATCAAAGAATATTGTGCAACTAAAATCATCTACAATAACTAATGATATGCACTATAAGTAAGTTTAACACGAACCAAAGGAGTTGTCGCTAATTCACGGCGAGTACTTACCAGATAAGTGTGTGTCGTCCGGTGTGCCCTGTCTGTTCGGCTTGCCTCTGGTAGCCCTTCTAAAGAGTCCAGAGACACACGAACAGCACGATCTCCGACGGCATGGTAGTGAAACTTGAAACCCTGATATTGATATGTATGCGATTTAAAGGTTGTGAGCACACATAATAAGGCATCAGCATAAACACATTCATATAAACCGGTGAGAATCCCTTGAAACACGACAAACATCTCAGCAGAACGTCTAACGTCTAACTCGATCTAGTTCACAACCCTACCGCTGTTGCCAGGTCCTTCGTATAATTCTGCAACACCTCTGGGGCGAAGTACAGCATGCCGTCCGGCAGACTGGTGTCAATGGGTTCACGAGCCGGTTGTAAGAGTGCGGCAGTGCCTAAGTCGAGTATACCATCTGCGTAGACCTTGATGGTGTTGAACCTCAGTAGGCTGCTCTGGTTATTGGAATAGAACTCAATCAGAGCCATCACCTGTATGATATCCGAATAGCGAGCTTTGTAAGAGCTTTTACAATTTTCTTGCTTCATAGTCTGCTATGGTATGTAAATATTTTAATACAAACTGTAGCCGTCTGTTAATGATCTCCAGAAACCCGAGAAAAAAATGTCACTGGACATTGGAAGACAAACATGGCTTCTTGGCACTGGGTGAGAACAGTATCCGTCGACTAGACCAACACACCTCTATCCATAATACCGTCCACGCCTATATGCGCTAACTATCTTAGATGTATCACCTAGAAGTATAAAAAACGGACCCAGAAGTATAGACAACTAACCCACATAGCTAAACAATTACCTGACTTGTGTATTCGCGATCAGGAAAGAAATACAGCGCATTGCTAGCTCTTGCAGTAAGCATGCCTTCTGCTTCGGCTCTCCTCCACGCCTCGACATGTCCACGCGTCCAGTAGACTCCAGCGTCAGAGACGGACGTGACACCTGCATCACAGGAGTAAGTATATATACTTCATAAGTAATACGATAACACTCGAGGGAAAGTAAACTGCTACGGTTGAATACACAAACACATACACGCGTGCATGGAGATGATCTGAAGATACACATCAACCACGGAATTGCTGAGCAGAATCAAGTATACCTTTGACACCCGTCTGCTTAATATACGCTAAATGCAATTGGTAAGCCCATTTACGTGAGATCATTCGGTCAGTTTCCTGGGGAAGCTGGACAGTTGCTGGCTAGGGGGATGGAAGTTATATATATATATATATATATAGTGTAAATTTATATATATTCACATATTTTACATATGTATAGTACTAGGAGTCAAACCGGGTTGTGAGTCTAGAGATGCGAGTGCCAGACTCTTTGCGAGAATAACTAATGGTCGCGCATACGAACAGCATGTTTGCGTTTATCCATTTTTGTATGATTATATATATTTCAGTGAGAATACTTTCATGCTAATGGAACACACTTAATAAATTATTTGCCCAAATCGGATCCCAAGTACTAAAGCGCACCTTTAGATGCCACAAACTCCAGACCAAGCAGCAAACCGTCATACAAAACATCTGCATCAAATGCCGAAGCATCCCTCACCTTCTGCTGCGCATTCTCCAGCAATAGTCCACTCATTGCTCCGGTGGTTGGGCTTCGCTCGTATATACCGCCCGGGGGGTCTACATCACCTTTTGATATGCCTTTATAGAGGTGTGATTCGCGGTGATAGAAGTAAGCTGAGCAGACGAACAGTACAGGCTCGGTTCAACCTTTAATAGGAGCGTTCATGTGTTTTAATCCATACAAATGGGAGGACAAATAGTGGTTGTTGAGATGCGCTGATACCATCCGATCACACACAAAACCAGTTGTACATCGAAGGCGCCCCAAATTCAACGACAACGCAGAAGAGGTAATTCAGAATACACGTTTTGACAGTTTTGGACTACCATTTGTACCACGAGACCTGATAGCAGTCTCCTGGGTTGAACGGTTGATTGATATCACTTGCAACGCAAATACGTACTCACCGTTAACAGGTAATCTGTTCCGCAATTCCGAATACACGTTTTGACAGTTTTGGACTACCATTTGTACCACGAGACCTGATAGCAGTCTCCTGGGTTGAACGGTTGATTGATATCACTTGCAACGCAAATACGTACTCACCGTTAACAGGTAATCTGTTCCGCAATTCCGAATACACGTTTTGACAGTTTCGGACTACCATTTGTACCACGAGACCTGATAACAGTCTCCTGGGTTGAGCGGTTGATTGATATCACTTGCAACGCAAATACGTACTCACCGTTAACAGGTAATCTGTTCCATATGAGCTCTACCAGCTATTCTAGGGCTCACGAGAGTCATGAACCGGCTTACCTGCAAGGTCCAGTGCTAGACTATTCACCCACACAGCATGCCCCAGATCATCGAGCACAATAACGGGACGATCAGGGATGGCCTTATCCAAGAGAGTTAAAGGCGAGGGGTCTGTTGCTCTCAGTGCGTAGAGAGTGGCACCCGCTGCACGCACCCACTCCGAGTCTGCTCGGTTGGAGTTGTTTCGTAGTAAAGAACGTATTTTGAGTTTAATTGCGAGCGACTATTATTTTTTATTCAAAGACATCGTGAATTCATGGAGTAAGCAAGGGTATCAGGACCAAAGACACTAGACGAACATCACAGGCAGGGTACAAAGGAGACAGCCACTTGTGGTAGGTTGATACGGAAAATAGCTTTAAGTTGGCCCCGAGAGATATTCTAAACATAACACTGGTCTACGTGCATTCAAAAAATGATCGAGATCTGGTCCATCAGGATGATTCAAATGCCAAAGTTTACAATTCAGCGTAATCGATTCTCTATATACATATATATATATATATATATATATATATATATATATATATATATATATCCTATGTATATATATATATATATATATATATATATATATATATATATATATATATAATAGATATATTCACTCAGATGTCATCTTCCGAATACTATACGCTGATACAAATATGTTCTCTCGAATGTTACTCTAACCGTATCAATTTGATTTTCGGAACACTCAAGTAGGGCAGCGATATATTGCTCGGTTGACTGTTCTGGCTCCATAAGGCAATATACGCCTAATTCTGTCAGCCCGCCTTCTATAACATGCACATGTGTATCCTGGAAACCTGTTACAGCGAAATTGGATTAGATCGAAGAACAGAGATTGCACGGTTATATATTCGTGCACGGAGTGGGAGTTAGCAGATTTGATTTCCCCATGAAGATGTTGAGAGATGTAATTCTGTATCGCAAATGCAAGGTCACTGACAATCGCCCCACCCCCCCCCTCCTTCCCCCCCCCATCATCAGCCCCAGGGTCGGTTATACTCGGGTCTATTAAGCGAGGAGTGGCCACAGATGAAAGCTTGAAGCATACCACCAGATATGTTAATCATTGCGTAAGACAATAAGAGAATATAAAGATCTGCTATTATACATAGAGAAACGTCAGTGTAGAAGATCTCAAAGAATATAGAGAGATGTGTTCTTATACAAGACATAAAATAAGACGAGGGTGGTGCTCTTGGATCTCCGAGCAGGGGACCTACGATTGTAATATGGTACTTTATATACTAAGCATCTGTAACTTTACCTTCACACTACCTTCAAATGGTTATGTCTATGTACATTTTTGACCACATACCTGACAATCACTCCGCTAATCATCAGCCCCCAAAATATATATTCAATACAATGCGCGAGAAAGCGGCTAACAACTCATATTATACAGCTTGACGAAGTAATAATATATAATATCTGCATACACCCCTGCCCCTTGGTCTCACCTGGCATAATATATTTCCCCTCAGCGTCTATTGTAACAACATCACCTCCATCAACCATCGCCATCTCTTCCACACGCGTACTCACTTCCTCGTCAGTGCCCACAGCTACGATCACGCCCGAGGTGTCGTATGCAAATGCATTCACCAAGAGGTTCGTGCTATCTACTGTGTACACGCTCGCATTGGCAATTATAGTATACGCAGGCATATCAATTGTTTGATTGGCATTCGTAATGTGGTATACCTGAGCTAGTGCGAAGGCGATACGTATTGCTTCGGCGACCTTCATTGCGTTTAAGAAAAAAATCGCGTAATAAACGTGTGCGTGGCAATAGGGTCGATTTGCAATGAGCACACGACCGAATTGTAAATCGCTCCAGAAGCCTGAGTTCCAAAGATATACTGTAATTAGGTAGGTTCAGCTACTAGATGCCGTCCAAACTCCGTGATGGCAGTGACAATTCCCGTATGTATTCCGCCTAGAAAACATACAGGCTAGACAAAACTAAGCATATGTGGTGTATTTGATTGAAATGAGCTCAGTTGTCCATAAATGTAGCTACTAGTAAACAGCTTGTAAATGTCCTATATCATATATCAGCCCTAAGAAGTAAATACAGTGAACACCCCTCGAGAGTCGAGACGACTTCAGACTATGAACACCCGCACCGGCAGTCCGACACGTAACACGAGTAAATGTATTTACTCCTGATCTGAGAACTGTAAAGCAAAATAGCATTCCTCTATATTCAGGATTATTGGCCAATATAAATTGCTACTCTAAATAATGATTGGCCGCAATCGTATATTCTGCTATGAGTAATAATCTATAAACTACATACTAGTCAGTGAGTTCGGTACAGGCCGTGTCATACTTTGGCGCCAAAGCCATAAATTATGACATGTATCATGTAAAAGTAAATATGTCGTGGCGGCTTCGCTTCTGGGTATGTGCTACAATATACTGCATATAAGTATTAATATATATATATACATATTAGTTCTGCTCTTC
>LUCW03002643.1:92500-110000 GCA_001586965.3 Sphaeroforma sirkka | reverse complement strand
GCATCTGGGATCTGTGGCAGATGTGATGGATGCCCTGTTGACAACCTTACATGGTGGTGGTAGGCAGAACACCTCACTCGTGTTTGTTCTCGACTACATTGACAGGTATTTTTGGATATATATAAATATGTATATATATATATTCATATATATATATATATATATATATATATATATATATATATATATATATATATATATATATATAATGTATGTATGCATGCATGTATGTATGTATATATATATATATATATATATATATACATATATATATATATATAGATATATATATATGTATATATATACCTAATCCTAAATCCTAAACTCTAAACCCTATAACCAGCCATCACAAACATTTACTTTTGTTCAATCCATTCCTACCGGCCCCCTAAACCTTATTTCCCAAGCACAAGCAGTCTCTACTTCACGTCTACAATGAAGTACATAGTCTTTCATATGATATCGGTTTCCTTTCACATCCACACAGATTGATATTGACATGTTTAGTATATAGTTTATCTGATGAAAATTTCGGTTTGCTTTCACATCCACACAGATTCACTAGCCATCACAACCAGACCCTTCTCTACAACCTGTTTGACATAGTACAAAGGGCTGCCGTGCCTATCGCCGTTGTAGGCATCACCACACGAGACGACATCTATGACATGTTTGAGAAGCGAGTCCGTTCCCGCTTTTCGCACCGCTTTATACACGTCTACAACACGCTAACGTTTGAGCAGGTAGGTGACATCCAACGAATGTTATATTTCTCTTATAGTCCGTATACGTAACTATTATCAATATGTTTATGTATCAATGCGGTTATATTTTTACTTGGGTGCGATATATAGTTACATGCACATATGCAGGTATCCAATGTGCCTTCCTATGTTTCGAGTATGAAAATCTTCATGGGTGTGGAAAGCTTAGCACTGGCCTGCATCTACCATTAGATATATTAGACATATGTTCAACCCACCATTGGTAACACCGCCGCCAGTCAAATGTCCAGCAATTGACAGACAGTTCCACGCCATGGGTGATCCGTTGCTATGGCAACGACATCGGCGGGACTATTACAGATCCCGTATTCAATACGCATGATCACGGGTATATTACTCAATAGATACAAAACCTAATACCTATGTGCTTGTGCATACATGTCGGGTACTGTACACCTGAGATACCACACCCGTTGCCTGATGCAAACATGCTACTCTCTCTTTGGGCTTGACTGCAGTATTCGCAAACGGCCCACAACCTGCTGACTGTTCCAGAGGATGTTGCAACCTCCAGTGTGGTCATGAAGAGTGTGTGCAAGGAATGGGACGCCCACACTACGGTATGTGGTAGTGGTACAGACGTTTAAGAAGTGTGTACCAGACTATGTTATAGGTTTACTATATATACACCATGAATGTAGGTGTGCATATGTGTGTCCGAGCTATTGAGACAATGGTGCACCTACTTGTTACAGACCATTGTAGCAGATACTGACACGTGAGTGCAAACCTCTTTACCACACACGCACCCTCAGACCAGTGCTATATGTGTTGTATGTACTCATACCTCTGTTGCGCCCACACCCACACACCCACACACAGGCGCTATGTGCCCTCGCCTAAAAGCTCTCTCACAGCGCTGCGCAACCAGTATGAATTAGACGCCAGCATACGTTCACTGCAATTGTTTCTGTTGCCGTTGGTTAGTCGACTCAGCGTCAACTACAACGGCACCGTCAACACGCGTAGTGTGTCGGCCGAGGCCTTCTTTGCGCGTGTCACAGAGTTGCGGAAAGACGAGAAGATCGTGATTCTGAAAGGTGAGGACAAGGAAATTAAGGCTGAAAGAAGAAAAAGCGAAGCGAGGGGGGGGGTGTTTATGAGCGAAAGTGTTTTTTCTTTTCTTTTCTGAAAGGTGGGAACACGACCATTGAGGCTGAAAGAAGAAGAAAAAGTTTGTTGGGGGGGGGGGGTTGTAAATGGGCATATGTGATAGAAAATAGGATGTTTACTTTTACTAGCATCGTACATTGTGGCTCTAACGATAAGCTGTGTAATACTATTACGACTCATGGACACAGCATCCGCGTGCGTGCGCATACTTGAACGCTTGAGCAAAGACCCAACCGTCGACCCATATGGACCTTTGCTCGTTTTTTTTTTGTATGCTTGTGTGTTTGTGTGTTTGTGTGTTTGTGTTTGTTCGGAGCTACCCTCTGGTACTGGCAGTAGATTTGTGCTTATGGTCTGCTACCGGGTGTGGTCATTATGTGTGTGGTTCAGGATTTAGCGTTTAAGGTTTAAGTCATGTATAAGGACCTTAACTACGCGTGCCATACTCGTCGTGACTCATCTTCCTTACCCGAAATGGTTACCATCTGAGCCGAAGGGGTTTATGTATAAAGTATTATGTATATACATATGTACATGTATATCTATATGTATATGTATACATATATCTGTATATGTATATGTATATGCATATGTATGTATACGTATGTATATGTTTGTACACAATACTATTCGTATACTAAACACCCTATTAACCTCCGTGTATACCCACTATAGGTCTGACGTCGTTAGAGCTTGCGTTGCTGATCGCACTCGTCTGTTTGGGGTCGAAGCACGGAATAGAGGTATGTCACGTGCCATGTGTGAGGGGTTGGCGTGGAATTTTGAATGACAATTAGTGTTCGGTACAAGTCTGCAATCTGGTTTGCACCTGTGATTGAGCGTGCAGAATGGATTCCTTGTGTGTATTGTGATCCGCCATGATCTTTGTGTTTTTGGATTGATAAAATCCAGCGCGTTCTGCGTGTACCCGATATGTTCACGAAATCAATGCACACGCAGATATATTAAACCCTAAACAGAGTTCCTCTGTCAACGAGTTCGCAACTGGCCCTACAGTTGGTGATACTATCTGTGCGTACGAGTGACCAGGCCTACGTATGAGTATGTAGTTATACGTTCTTCATGGAGTGAATCACTCTCCCTGTTCTGTATCCTGTGCCGACCTGTTGGTCTAGGGTTTTTAGGGCTTTATTCATACCACCATGGAAATTGAGAGAGTATCCTAGTACAGTACGCCATACCAAACCCTGCACCCAACAGGGCAGTACAGCACCCGATACATACATCCTGGTTATATATATCTCTCGTCTTACCACCAACTGCAGACATTCAACTTCGAAATGGCCTACAACGAATACAAAGAGTTCTGTATCGGCAAGACAACCAAGGCCACGGGGACTATCCCGCTGTTCAGCAAACCTGTGGCTATGAAGGTAATCAGATATAATGCACGCGGCTAGCTCTTGTATGTATCTCGCTAACGTCTTGATAGGGCAATCTAGCGTTAGTCGTTCCGGCACTGTAGTAAATGGGAAATAGTAGCTGGATATCACACACAAGGGTATCTGAATATACTAGTGAAGGGATGGTTGCTGTAATCCTCACATCGAGACGATTCTCATACTTTCCAGACAGCTTTTACATACAAACGGTAGTACTTCTAGTAAACTACTTGACACACTACGCCCCCGCACGCCTTCTGCCGTTAACACTGTGCTTATTCTTGTACCATCTCCACACACATGTGCTCATACGTACACCTACCTCACAACCTATTGCTTTCATAATGCACTGTCAGGCTTGGGAACGGCTGGTGCAGCTTGAAATGGTGGTGACCGCGCCGGGCAATACAAAGACTGTGACGAAACGCCACAAAACACACTACATCACTATATCGCCTGCATTGTTAAACATAGCACTACAGCAGCACATCGACTGTCCCACGGCTCTGGTGAGGTGGGCTACTGCTGGGATAGCGTCTAGCTATGCGTATGAGGTGTAGCATAGGCCCTTGATTGGGCGAGGGCAAGGCATCTGGTGGTGCGTCTAAGGTATAGATACCATGCACTCCACCTCATTAGCGAGCTTACTGTTTGAATGGGTATGGAGGTTAGCATGTTGGCGGAAACCATGTGCGCTATCAGTCGTTGTGTAGGCACCGCTTGCAAGTAGTTTCTGTTTACCCAGAACTGCGACGGTTGCACTTCAGTACTGGCCACCTTATGCGAAATCTAAATTTAATACATAATAAAGAAAATGACTAGGACTATTCAAAATAGCCAATAAAGACGAATTAAAGAAGTACACGCAAAAACAACTGGCGGGACTCTTTGCACGGAAGCATAACAAATGCATATATATATATATATATATATATATATATATATATATATATATATATATATATATATATATATATATATATATATAATATATATATATATATATATATATATATATATATATATATATATATATATATATATATATATATATATATATATATATATATATATATATATATATATATATATATATATATATACATATATACATATATATATATATATATATATATATATATATATATTAGGCAGATTGCCGCCAAGTAAGGGATCCTTGGATATTCAATAGCCTCTGTGCAACGCCATGGTACTCAAAAGCGCTCGTGATTCCTAAAACCCTAAAACCCTACCAGTGGGGAGATCTACAGTAAGCCAGGCAAGTAAAACTAAAATGAAGTAGTGCGGTGCCAATATGATCCGTGTGCCTTGCGACATCATGTCCCGGTAATCCATGGGACAGATACAAGTCCGAAAGTTGAAATATTTGGGTCATCTGGGATATTTGTAGGGTATCTGTTTGGTAAGCATATCACTACGATACTATTTACCGCCAAGAAGGTCGGGAAAATCGGTATGTGCGTACAACTGGTGAGCTGGACATTGATACGAATAGGCGGTGCTGTGTAAGCGAGTGAGGCTGGAAGGTAGCTTGGGGGCTTGCCAATCTTTTCTTCTCGTACTCTTTACATCCTCCGGTGTCCTGAAGTGTGCCATTAGATTTTAGATAATCTTAACTGTATGTTACGTTTCTCACACCCGTCAATAAATATATCCAAGCATTTCCAATACTCTAAAGGATTATCATGGGCAAACTATACGTCTACCTCCTCTGTTGTCTTGAACTTTGCCATTACACTATTAGTTAATCTTAATTATACGTTACGTTAGTTGCATCGTGCCATAAATGTCTACAAGCGCCTCCACTACCCTATAGGGTATTCATGTGCGAATGATAGGTTTGTTCTCGGACTCTATACCATCTCCGGTGTCCTGAATTTTGCCACCACACTTTTAAATAATCTTAATTGTACGGTAGGTTTCTTGCATCGTGTTATCAATGTCTGCAAGGCCCTCTAATACTCTATAGGACCATCATGTGCGAATGATTTGTTTGTTCTCGGACTCTTTACCTTCTCTGATGACCTGTAATTTATCACTACACCTTTTGATAATATTAACTGTACTTCAAGTTTCTTACACCGTCCCGTAAATGTCCCCAAACACCAATACGCTATAAGACCATCATGTGCGAATAGTATGTTTGTTCTTGTACTCTTTACCATCTCCGATGTCCTGAACTTTGCCAGTGCACTTTTAGATAATCTCAACAATACTTTCAGTTTCTTCCATCGTGTCATCAATGTCTCGAAGCACACTCAATACTCTATATGACCATCATGTGCTGCTTGCGTTCGGACTCTTTACCTTTTCCGGTGTCCCACTACTCTACAGGATTTTCATGTGCAAATGATATATTGTTCTCGGACTATTTACCTTCTCTGGTGCCCTGAACTTTGCCACTAAACCTTTAGGTATATTAACTGTACGTTGAGTTTGTTGCATCGTGCCATAGATATATTTAAGCACCTCCACCACTCTTCAGGATTTGCATGTGCGAATGATATGTTTGTTCTCGGACTCTTACCTTCTCCGGTGTCCTGCAATTTACCACTGCATTTTTAGATAGTCTTAACTGTATAATACGTTTCTTGGGTTGTGCAATAAATGTCTCCCAAACACCTGCAATACTCTATAGGTTCATCATGTGCTAATGTATGTCTGTTCTCGGCCGGACTCTTTGCCCCATGCGTCGATAGAGCCATAGGATGGATCGGAGAGTTAGTGTCTGAGGGGTATGGATTCACATGCTAACGACGAAGACATACGAACGTAGCAGCTGACGTTGAAACTGGACCAATGTTGTGGTTTGTGACTCCATGTGGATTATAAACAGCTGTCGTTTTGAATAGATACGAGCGTAGCACTTGATGCTGAAACTGGGCGAAGGTGGTGGCCAGTGGGTATATGTGGATTATGAATAGTTGTTGTTTTGAATAAACTCAAGCGTAGCACTGGAGGCTAGAACTGGACGATGGTTGTGGCTAGTGCGTCTACGTGGATTTATATGAACAGTTACCGTTTTGAATAGATACGAGCGTAGCACTTGAGGCTGAAACTGAACTAGGGTGTTGGTTAGTGAGTCTATGTGGATTATGAACAGTTGTCGTTTTGAAGAGATACGAGGGTAGCACCTGATGCTGGAACTGGTCTAGATTGGTTGGCTAGTGACCTTGTGGGTTCGGAGCAGTTGTTGTTTTGAATAGATGCGAGCGTACCATTTGAGGCTAGAACTTGACCAGGGTGGTGACTAGTTATTCCATGTGGATTATGAACAGTTGTTGTTTTGAATAAACACAAACGTAGCACTTGAATCTAGAATTGGGCTAGGATGGTGATAAGTGAGTCCATGTAGGTTATAAGATGGTCATTAGTGAGTCCATGTAAGTTATGGGATGATGATTAGTGAGTGCATGTAGGTTATAAGATGGTGGTTAGTGAGTCCATGTAGGTTATATGATGATGGTTAGTGAGTCCAATTAGGTTATAAACATTTGTTGTTTTGAATAGATGCGAGCGTAGCACTTGAATCTAGAATTGGGCTAGGATGGTGGTAAGTGAGGATGGCGGTAAGTGAGTCCATGTAGATTATAAGATGGTGATTAGTGAGTCCATGTAGGTTATATGATGATGGTTAGTGAGTGCATGTAGGTTATAAGATGGTGGTTAGTGAGTCCAATTAGGTTATAAACATTTGTTGTTTTGAATAGATACGAGCGTAGCACTTGAATCTAGAATTGGGCTAGGATGGTGGTAAATGATGGTGGTGGTAAGTGAGTCCATGTAGGTTATGAGATGGTGGTAAGGGAGTCCATGTAGGTTATAAGATGGTGGCTAGTGAGTCCATGTAGGTTATAAAAGTTGTTGTTTTGAATAAATACGACCGTAACACTTGAGGCTAGAACTTGACTGGGGCAGTGGCTAGTGCGTCCATATGTAATATGAGCAGTTTTTGTTTTGAATCGATACTAGCGCAGTACTTGAGGATGAAGTGTACTAGGATGGTGGCTAGTGAGTTCATGTGGATTATTTACAGTTGCTGTTTGGAATAGATACGACCGTAGTACTTGAGGCTAGAACTTGACCGGGGTGGTGGCTAGTGAGTCCATGTGAATTAGCTGTGCCCTACGAACAGTTGCTGTTTAGAGTAGATACGAATTTAGCAGTTCAGACTGGAACAACCCCCTTCCAAAGTAAGAGTGCAAATAAACTCCCTCTCGCTCCCCGCTCTTTGTTAACTCGTATCGTCCCCAATACCCAGAAAATCAAACCCTCTTTGAATGCATGGTGGAACACTTGCGGGTAATCTTGCATACTGCCGATGCAGAAAGTTGAATACAGTTCGGTACCAAAGAGCATCTCTAGGTTGGAAGTATGGATTGTTTAAGCGTTTGAAGATCAGGTGGTAAGTATGGAATGTACATTACGACCTTGTGTCTTTTCACCCACTGTCGGCTGAATGCCCTCAGCATCAGCAAGTCTTTCCTAGCGCGTCCACAAATCCCCGAGTCATTCTTGAAGGTTCGGTCAGTGGTATTCAACCATTATAGCACTTGTTAATACCAAAGGTAACTGATTGTGAGTGTGAAATGAATGGTGCACCATCGCTACCACCTTGTTTCATATATACTATATGCTGAGAGAGCCGGCAGTAGCATATGTGAGCGTCGACAAGCATTCAGTTGGGACACCGTGCGCGCAACGATTCGCTGCACTAGACACTGGTTGCCTTTAATACAAACCCATCTGCAAAGTTTTGTCGTATGTCTGAATAGTAGTTTTCTACACACTTGCTCCACAGGCCTATATTTACTAGATAAACCTTAGGTATGCATATATGATCAGTCAATCGCGGTAAGAAAGAACGCGTGGACCAAAGACGCATTTTTACAATATAGTGATATCTTATCAAGTCGTCTGCTTGTATGTCTCTGATCAGATTTATATACTTTTAGTTCACTATGCCATACAATCAACACGCTACTTCAAATGCCCTCTCGCCCAAGTCATAGGCCAGCATTCGATCGAGTAGTCGCTTCTATTCCGCATCAGCTTAGGCTTGTTATTCCCTGTCCACATATGTGTTCATGATTGATTGTAGTATCTCACTGGGACATCTCGATCGACCTCTCCATTCACCTGATATCCTGCTGCGATCAGATGTACCAATACACCACCACACGGCTTCACGCCATTTGTACCACCGCTAGTAGCATCATATGTCTGCGAAGCGTTAGTTCGTGCATGGACTGTATCTGCCCACATTGCAAGCCAAAAAAAAAACTTGACATACTCTATTTACCATCTCTCTATAAATTTTTAGTCTAAATTCTTGATGTTCACGTTCGGAAATAAAGTATATATATATTTTCTGAAATCAAAATCCGCTATCCATGCCGCCAAATCTGCACCAATAGAGTGAGTTCTTACGCTCGATGTCATCAGTCATCAAGAATGCTGTTTCAGCAAGTTTAGTAGTGTCATATGTTAACCTCATAAGGCTATGCCAGTGTGAATAGTCTTTTGCCTTTGCGGCATACACCTGGGTCTAGCTAGAGCGCCTTGCGCCAATCAAATACTAGTATACTGCAGTCACCACTTCCCACAAAGACAGCAGAAATGCCGACACCTCCATCACCATAATACTCACCAACCCAAATTTCTACGTTTTGTAGCACCCGCTCGCCTAAATATTGCCAAAAAAAGTACTCGCGCCCAATTCATCAATATAATAGCTGACAAATTCCAGGAAATCATTCGCAGATTTGGAAAATGATGACACCAAATGACCCTTCTTCAAGGCAATTTTCCCTAATGGTAAGCCACCATCCATTCCTGTTTCTTATCTTATTTGGCGCGAATTGCATCTGACTTCGTGATAAGACAATTTTAAATTTGACCCATAACTGCTAAGTCCGAAAAGTGAGATTGTAAATGTACATGCTAAAAGTAGAGATTAAACTGGCGTGAATTCCATATCGAGGTCCAGTGATCGACCGCAATACTAAGGCAGCCCCTCATGGAAACACAAGCTCAGATACTGCCTACGATATGATTGGTTCCGAACAATGTGTCATACAGACAGCGGTGTACGCCTACTGTCATAGTTTGCAAGTACATTCTATGCCAGTGCCTCTGATATGATGACTATGAGTTCAGCAAGTACATTATAACAACCACAGACGATGAGTCAAACAATGCCACACAAACCCCTAAACCCTAAAACCGAATAATACGGCGCGCTAATTATTATAGTCTGCAGGTACATGCCATACCTGTGCCTTTGGTACGACTACTATATATGTCCAGCATGTACACCCATACCAAAAAAAAACCCCCAGAGAAATTCATATATAGCCAAACAAAAGATATACCAAAACCCTAAATTTTATATATAGTTAACCAGCGCCTCAGCCGGACAATGCTGAATTGTCACTATCGCAGTCACTTGAAGCATCCCCAAGAGTCTTCGATTTGACCCTAGCGGCATGATTTACAATGTTAGTCACGCGCAGAGGGGTCGCTCTGAGTGTTTGTGCGTTGGCTTCCGTGGTGTGTACCTGTACAACGACGAGGGTGAGGAATCAAGGCAAGTATGAGATTAGGGTTGGGATTTAGGAGGATGGATTTAGGAGGATGAAACCCTTGAGCCCTATGATGAGGACCCAGGTTTGAAGGTTTCAGGACTGAGTTTAAGGGTTCTTTTGTACAGCATCGGACCAGGGTGCAGAATAAACCAGCGGGTGTATGTGTATATATACGTATAAATAAAACAAAACGTATCCGGCTATAGTAGAAACGCCTATACTTACCGCAACGTAATCACCCACAACGATCTGCGAATTGCTCACTCCGGTCGTGTCAGATGGCACTTTGACATCTGACATAATAACACGTGTGAATCCGTCGGTGCGGCCTAAGAATTGCCCTGGTTTTCTTCCTATCTGCAATGATGGGGAAGAGAGGTATTATGGTCTTAAAGGGAGATACTTAGATGTACACGAACAAACATAAAAAGAAACATGTATGAATACCCAACCACCCACCCACCCATATATATATATATATATATATATATATATATATATATATATATATACCCGAATACCACAGCTTCCTATTCATCTCTGAACCTACCACACAAACCGTGTGAATGACATCATCGAGAACCCAACGAAACACCAACCTCACTACTCCCACGGTACGAGCATACCATTGTAATCTATTTCAATACACTGAGTTTTTAATGTTACTTTCACTGGTAGACGTACAGAGGTAAACAGACCAACCCCACAATACGCCCATACATAGCAACACTACTCGCACTCGCCAATACAACACAAGCATACATATGCCTTACCGAGTCCACCAGTACTAACCCCACAAACACCCATACATAGCAACACTACTCACACTCATCAATACAACACAAGCACACATATGCCTTATACCGAGCCCACCAGTACTAACCCCACAAACACCCATACATAGCAACACTACTCACACTCACCAATACAACGCAAGCACACATATGCCTTACCGAGTCCACCAGACCAACCCCACAAACACCTATACATAGCAACATTACTCACACTCGCTAATACAACACAAGCGCACATATGCCTTACCGAGTCCACCAGTACCAGCTGGGTGGTGCCCACCAGTTGCTCGTTGCGTGCCAGCGAGCCACTTCGGAACACATCGATGATCTCCCTCAGCCTCCGTTGTTTGACGTCCTCAGCTACATCGTCTTTGAAGCGTCGGTGAGCGTGTGTTTTCTGGGTTGTGAGAAAGCAAAAATCATAACAACGGAATTGGGATGGTGAGCGAGTGCTTTCAGGGTAGGGAAAGTCAAGTCATGGATGCGTCGGTGAGCATGTGTTTCTAGGTTGTAAAATATTTAGATTAGATTGCATGTGCATTTGTGCATACGGGAGCTATGCATGTGGTGGAGGCTGAATCGTGGAAGTAAAACCGGATAATATATTTCTGGATCTTGCGGTTTTAGTACATACCACGACAGTATACAGACACTCCCTATCCTGCATCCTCACACGAACATACACACACACACGCACACATACACATACATACATACACACACACACACATACACATAACATACACATACACATACACACACATACATACACACATACACATACACACTTATATATATATACATATACATATACATATATGTTTACGTATACGCATACATATTTATATATAGTTGAGAATATATATATATATTATATATTATATATATATATATATATATATATACATTTATATACCATATATACTCACAAACAAACTCATCCACACAACGAGACCCCACACACCAACACACACATCTCCTTACACACCTCACGCATACTGTATGCGAACAAGAACGCCTGCTCGTACTTGACCTGCGCCATGAGCGTCAGTGTGTCTGTGTGCTCATCCTCTGTTTCCCCGCAGAACCCTGTGATGAAGTCTGATGAGATGTGCACTCCAGGTAACATCTGTCGTAAATGCGCGGCTAAGGTCAGATAGGCCTCGCGCGAGTAACCCCGGCGCATCCGTTGCAGGACCTCTGAGTTGCCGCTCTGAGGAGATGGGCGATGGATTGTATGGGTATGTGGGTTAGTGGTATGTAGGTATGTGTGTGTGTGACTTTGTGTGTATGCGTGCGTATGACTGTGTATGTGTGTGTGTATGTGTGTGTGTGACTTTGTGTGTATGCGTGCGTATGACTGTGTATGTGTGTGTGTATGTGTGCGTGTGTGAGTGAGAGTGTATGTGCGAGGGTGTGCGAGTGTATGTGTTTGTGATCGTCGTGTGGGGGGGGGGGGGTGGGCTGTATTGTTATGTGACATCGAGCATCCGCTGTAGGACCTATGAAGTCTTTTCTCCACAAACACGCCCTTTGAAACTACTTATCTTCAGCGTTTAGGGCTCATCACACTTCACCCATCACTACCATTAAAACAAAAGAGACTGCAAAAGAACAATAACCTCTTTAGCTGTACATCGCATAGCGTTGAAACAAGCAACACCACACCACACACACTACACCAACACACACCTGGGCCGGCAAATGGATGTGGTTGCATATGTTGTCTCGAGTGGAGATGAGCTCAATCAATTCCTCGGGAAAGTCCTTAGGGTGTGGACTAGTGAACCGGATGCGCATGTTGGGATCAACCAATGAGACGGCGTCCAGTAGATCGGCAAACCGCGCGCCCCCCTTTTTGGTCTTGTATATTGTCTTGAAGTCTTCGGACGAGTTTTTGGTCGGTGCTTTGTCCTCAAAGAAGTTCTGGTATGGGTGTATGGGTTGGGTGTTAGAATGTGTTTCAAGCCGAGGGAAAATTCAATAAATATATAAATATATAAATATATATATATATATATATATATATATATATATATATATATATATATATATATATATATATATATATATATATATATATATATATATATATATATATATATATATATGTAGAAAGATATTTATATATATATATATATATATATATATATATATATATATATATATATATATATATATATATATATAGATATAGATAGATATAGATATATATATATATATAACATGTAAATATATATGTATATATATATACGTATATATATCTATATATACGTATATGAAAAGTCGTGTTTTCTCTATATAAAGAGACAATGGGTCTGATGTTCGGGTCATTCCCGCGGAAGTTTCATCACTGACGTTCTCCGACAATCAGGGTCAGCTCATCATCTACTTCAAACACATCGGTGTCAAGTGCCGCGCTGCCATCGCTATTGCCCGAGGACGACAATGGCGAAACTCCCACGAGAATGGCCAGTGGGTCTAACTCATTATATGTCCATTCAGCAAGAAACAACACGACTTCATATATACAGACATATACATACGTACATTTATATATATAAAATATGAATATATAAATAAACAAATACAATTATATATATATATATATTATATATATATATATATATATATATATATATGTATATGTGTATGTATACATATATGCATATGCATATACGCCATGCATATATATAATATATATATATATATATATATATATATATATATATATATATATTATATATATATATATATATATATATATATATATATATATATATTATATAATATATATATATATGTATGTATATATGTATGTGCGTATATGTGTTATGCATATATGTATGCATGTATTAACATATTATGTATATTATATATATATATTAATATTATTATTAATATATATATAATATTTATATATTATATAATATTATTATATGTATAATAATATATGGCAATAATATTACAATATGATGTATATGCTGTATATATGCATATAATAATGCAGTATAATTATTATTATTATATTATTAATAGGCATGCATGTATAATGTGCATATGCACATATGTATGCACATATACGTATGCATATGCACATTGCGCATGCATATGCATATGCACATTATGCATATTATATGCGTATGCATGCATGAGTATATAATAATATATGTAATGGCATATATGTGCATATGTACATACATATATGTGCATATATATACAAATATATAATATATATGATATATGCATATATATATACATATATATACATATACATACATCCACATATACATATATATATATATATATATATATATATATATATATATATATATATATATATATATAAACTTGTGTGTTCATGTACGTGTATCCATATAAAGTATTGTTGATTCTTGATTGATAGACAATAGGTTCGATGCCGGGGTCGATCCCGCGGGTGTTCCGCCACTGTTGTTTTCCGACAACAACGCTCAACTCATTGACTTCAAACATATCAGTGTCAAGTGCGGTGCTGCCATCTCTATTGCCGGAGGACGACAGTGGCGATACTTCCAAGAAAAGGACCAAAGCATCGAACCTATCATACGTCCGTCCGTGCATCATCAGAAACATATATATATATATATATATATATATATGGATATAGATAAATATATGTATATGTACATATACACATACACAAATACATATATAAATACATACAGACATACATACATACATACATACATACATACATATATATATATATATATATATATATACCTATATATTCCACAGACAGGTAAACCCTAAACCATAAAACCCCGAATTACATGGCCAATACCACACCTGTAATGTATATGTGAACTCGTCCTGTGGTAGAGTTATTGTATATCTCGGGTGTTTAGTATGCGAGACAAGTTCTCCGTATATGCATTACTATACATATTTTCTGTATATAACTTATGACTCACCGATCGTTCATTGAGATCGCGGTAGCTGTTGACGTTCTGGCCCAACAGTGTCACCTCCTTCACTCCCTCAGCTGACAAGTTCCGAACTTCCTCCAGGATACTCGTCATCGGACGGCTGCGTTCCCGCCCACGCGTAAAGGGCACTATACAGTACGAACACATGTTGTCGCACCCGCGCATGATAGACACGTACGCGCTCACATTGTTGGTGTTGAAGCGCACGGGGGTGATGTCTGCATACGTCTCATCCATAGAAAGCTGTGGTTGTAGAGTTGTACGGTTTTAGGATTCTAGAGTCTTGGTGCTGTAGGTATGAGTGTGTAGCTGCGGATGTTCGCGTGTGTATGTGACAGTGACGATGCGTAAGATTGTGCGTAAAGGTGCGCGTGTGTAGGCTGACGGAGGAGGTGTACATACACGAATGAAGTTTGTACAGAAATATACGCTCGTCTTGTACGTCAGTGTAGGCATACATACCGCGTGTGCGCATAGAAATCATGCACGAACAATATGTATGTAATATATATATATATATATATATATATATATAATTACATATATTTATATAACCTATTGCACACAAAAGTGTGCACATGACAACACATACAAAAGTAATTAAATTAGAACGTGGTCACAGCATAATTTAGTTTATATCAATATACAAGTAAGATATACCCATATGTACACTATACTACACATACGTATCAATATATTACAGGCTCATAGTCAACCGCACAGAAGTGTAAATGCGGAGGAGCCACTCAGTCAATATGAATCTATAAATATAACCATTATGCTTGGGTGTGTACTTGTACTCACTGCCACGCTTGGGCCACGTGACATACACTTCAGCCAGGGCAGCTGTCAGCCATATAAACGGCCCATGTCACATGATATCTGACACATGACACCTGACACGCGAGCGCCTGCAATTGTCAGTCCAGTCGGACCAGCCTCCTGTATTCGCATTCTATAAATAGCCCAGTACCGACACGTAGTGACTAACGCGGCACGAGTTCTGTGTTATCTGATTCAATAAATAGCACACGCACTATATGAGCAGCTGCTTCTATAACAAGCACTGGCGTAGTACGAATTCTGTGTAGTTTGATCCTATAAATAGCACACGTGCTGGGCCAATCATGTATGGTACATACCTGCACGTTGGCGGCGAGTTGTCCCGTTTCAACCACACTCAGCAACCGTGGCAAATCCCTGGGGTCAGAGCAGTCCGAAAATGTGAGATCAGGTGCAACACAGAGTTGTGAAGACGCACATAAGGGTACATAGCACGACTTTGTATACATATATATATATATATACATATATACATGTATACATATTTGCATGAATATATACATACACACATACACACACATGTATATATATATACGTACATATATATATATATATACGTACATATATATATATATATATATATATATATATTTATATATACATACATTCATATATACATTTTTATATATATACATATATATATATGTGTGTGCTTACATATATATATATATATATATATATATATATATATAGTGGCTTCACTTTATAAAGACACAATAGGTCTGATGCTGAGGTCGTTCCAGCGGGATTTTCATCACTGACGTTCTCCGACAATCAGGCCCAGCTCACCGACTTTAAACACATCAGTGTCAAGTGTGGCGCTGCCATCGCTATTGCCGGAGGACGACAGTGGCGAAACTCCCACGATAATCACCAGAGCATCAAACTTATTATACGCCCATTCTTCAAGAAACAACACGACTTTATATACATTAAATATATATATATATATATATATATATATATATATATATATATATGTGTGTGTGTGTGTGTGTGTGTGTGTGTGTGTGTGTGTGTGTGTGTGTGTGTGTGTGTGTATGTATATGTACGCAAATGCATATGTATATGTATGTATATATATGTATGTATATGTATATATATATATGTATGTATCTGTATGTATATATATATATAATTATATTATATATATATATATATATGCATATACATAAGTGCTAGGTAAACAACAAAATAACTGAGGGGCAGTCCATACTAAGACGGAGAAAGAAGTACATATAACGTTAGGGGTAACAAAGGTAGACATAATTTTCGGGGCAAGCGAGGGCGACCACGAGAAGAGTAGCAGTAGAACTACGACTGAGAATAAAGGCCTGTGACAAACGCAGACATTGCATCCCCGATACGAATTTACATACTAGTTTAGACCAAAATTCACACGTCCCGTTTTTGTCCAATATGCTTGTACTAATGTCCTTTTTTGTTCATGTTTATCCTGACGCAGAAACACGATGAAATACACACATCTCATGCATTGCAAATATTATGAAAGAATTCGCACACCCAATCTTTTCACCTCAACCGCAAGCATCAGGGCCTACGACTATATGCACCTGCTTAGCACTGCGCAGCCACACACAATAGTACAACTACACACACAGGACGATCCAATACGTTACCATTGAGGACACTATAACACACAGATAATACACCCAACTCATCATACTCAGTACCTCACCTGTACGCATCGGGGCCTACCACTATATCCATCTGCTTGCCAGTGCTCAGCCATGTACTATAGTAAAACTACACACACAACACAATCCAGCACGTTACCGATGAAGGTGCTACAACACACACAACACAATCCCAATACGTTACCAACGAGGGTGCTACAACGCGCACACAACACACTCAATTCATCCGACTCAGCAGCTCACCTGTACGCATCGGGGCCTACGACTATATCCACCTGCTTGCCACTGCTCAGCAGCGACTCCTTCAGCCGTTCCGCCATGCACC
>LUCW03002643.1:27500-90000 GCA_001586965.3 Sphaeroforma sirkka | reverse complement strand
TATGTATATATATATATATATAAGCTTACACACACATGTATATACATAATTTCTTCTCACACATATGTACTTTATTTAACGAAAGCTGACACGAGAGAGACTGCAGATTATAAAAACAACAGTGCAACTGCGTGTACGTTTATATAAACGCATGTGTGCATATGCGATCTATTCCATAAACCCTCTGCATTCAACACTAGCTTTCCATACACGCCGTTATCGGTCAGAATACTAGTCGTACGCATATGCCACACCCAGGCACAAATACACTACATTGACGACTCCGTACCTTCGACCACATGCAAAAAACCATTCCACAGGTGACATACCGTTCGACAGCTCATCGGCTTTGTTACTATTAACATTCAAAAACTCTTTGAATGACGGTGCGTTGTGTAGCAGCTTCTTACGCACAGTGAGATCATCTGCTGTAGTAGGCTTGGTGTACACCTCTACGTTATCCACATTGGCATCAGTTGTGTATCTACGCCTCAATTTGTCCATGCTGGTATGAGCAAATGTAGTAGTTGCTGCAAGTGCATGTGTATGTCTGTAACTAGGTTTATATCTACACATAGCCTCGTCTATACAGGAACGTATAACTGGGATAGAAGCAGTGTGTGTATGTACATATCCGCTACTGATTGTATGCACATTTTTAGAAGAAAGGGCTGCAGGAACCTTCAAGTGGTTTCCTTTGGAGATGCATCCTCGCGATAGCGAGAATATACTACGCAACAACATGGTTAGAACGAGTTCATCTGGAAACCATACCCGACAATATATAGAAGACCATTCGCTCTTCAACTTGTTGCTATAAGTGTTTGTCCATTACATATATATCTGCATGAATACATATGTATACATATCCAGACGTACACATATACTTACATGTGCTGGTTGACTACAAATTAAGTTAAAAAATGTTACAAAAACGTTGATTTTTTTAAATAAAGAACGACAAAAAAGACCTAATCCGTTTATAAAGGGGTCCAACTTTAAACGTTTATTCGGCTCAATAGACTTTCAAATTGGAGGGACCTCATAGGAGCGCATTCTGCGGTTTTACACCTCAGGCCTCTGAGCATGCACCCATAGTAACAAATAAAGGCCTCTCACAGTGTAAACGTTTCGCGCAAACATATGGCTAAAAGCACAATCGTATTAACGCATGGGTATGGTTGATGATGTCATCGATTGCAAATAGAACGGCCATATGAGATAGTCCAGACGAATAGTATTAGTAAAGTACACAAACTAGATGCATATGGACTACATGTACACAATATTATGTGTATATGGGTATTTATAAAAAAGAATATACAATACATACTGTATACATATATATATATATATATATATATATATATATATTTATATATATATATATATATATATATATATATATATATATATATATATATATATATATATATATATATATATATATATATATATATATATATATATATATATATATATATATATATATATATATATATATATATATATATATATGTGTGTGTGTGTGTGTGTGTGTGTGTACTTTCAATTGGTAGAAGGTTATGGACTGATGTTTGTATATAGCAATTGAGATTTAATAGGGGGATCCAGCCATAACATGTTATTATAGCTCTCGCTCTAGTTGAGTATTTAGTACAATATATGTTTGCTCCATTGGGCACAACGGAGATACAACGGGACTTGAATTGAATAAAAGGTAACTGTTTAAGGCATCATGGACGGGGAAAACTCACTACGGGGCGAACTATTACAAAGGTCAGTAGAGTCGAAATTATCATCTTGAGCGGTTTTGGTATTGTATTCACATTTGCGTCGACAAGTATGTCAGTGTACTCATATACACGCACACGCGCACACACACACACACACACACGCATACATACATACATATACATACATATATATATATATATATATATATATATATATATATATATATTGTAATATGGGTGTGATCCACAGATAATAGTGAGCTTGAGGGCTAGTGTGCAGAACTGAAACGTGTCTGATGCACGCTTGATGGTTCGGGGTGTATGAGGGTAATTTTTTTAGAGTGGTGGAGGCATGGAAAAATGTTGTGTGTCTTATGATATTGGGTTTTGTCTACAGCTGATTTGGTAAGCGTAGACCAATAGAAGAAGAGTACAAAACATTTAGTAGTGTAGTGTAATAGTATGATGGAATACATGGTGAGAAAGGAGATGTTACGTCAGTGACCAGAGGATCTGACGGCAGGCAATGTCTAGCTTTAGGTATATATGTCAATGTTGTGGGATGATCAGTCCTCACAACCTTGTAAGCTATTACACTACTTTGATCCTTTAATGTAAATACGCTGTTTCAATCTAAACCGTTCGTGAACTAAATTAGTTACAATATATATATATATATATATATATATATATATATATATATATATATATATATATATATATATATATTGTATATATATACATATACATGTATGCATGAATCGATATATATATATATATGTATATATATATATATATACATATTAATATTATATTACATATGTATGTATATATAATAATATATATATATATATATATATATTACATATGTGTATTGTATGTATGTACGTATGTAATGTGCATAAAATAAACATACATGTATATATTGTATGTATGTATATGTATGTATGTATATATGTAATGGCATGTATGTGCATGTATATGTATATATACATATAACATACATATATATGTGCATACCAATGTACGCATGTATGTATTACATATATTAATATATGTTATATGTTAGATATGGATATGTTTTCGGGTTTATGTTTTGTATACAATATATGAGAGGGGGGATGCAAACAAGGCATGTAATCTGTGCATGTATGGCATATATATATGTATATATATATATATATATATGTGTATATATTAATATATATATATATATAATATGTATATATATATATATGTATGCTATGTATATTGTCATACGATGTGTTATATGTATCTATATATGTATGTATGTATATATATATATATATATATATATATATATATATATATATATATATATATAATGATATGTATATATATGTATATATATATATATATATATATATATATATATATATATAAGTATATATATATAATATGTATGCATATATATATATATATATATATATATATATATATATATATGTGTGTGTGTGTGTGTTTATATTTATAAATATTTATGTAAATATACAAATACAAATGAATCTTAAATATTATTGATGGCTTGTTCTGATTTATGTCGTCCCACTTCAGTATCGAAGCAGAAATTGAAAATGTAAAAGAAGTCGAACAACGGCAGAAGTCCGTAGAAGTACCTGAAGACGTGTTCAAGAACAATGAAAAAGTCAAGCAGGTGAGGATAAGCAAACACAGTGTGTTGCGTTATGCTGAACTGTATGTCATTTCATTGTGTCTGTTCATCAGATATAAATTTTTGTCTTTGACAGCCAAGAGCGTAATGTTCCCTTTCTGAAAGCTTCAGCATCCGTGTTGTGCATACGCGCATTTTTCTTGTCCTCGTTGGACTCACTGAAACCATAGCGACGCCCACCGTGACCATGGAAACGTCTTCATGTACATGTCCTAGCATATATATATATATATATATATATATATATATATATGTATGTATATAGATAGGTCTGTGTCTGTCTGTATCTGTATCTGTATCTGTATCTGTATCTGTATCTGTGTATATGTGTGTCTGTACATGACATTAATATTTCTATATGTTTGTATCAATATATATATATTTATTTATTTATTTAGGTTTATATATATATTTATATATATATATATATATATATATATATATATTCGTTTGCATAACGTGAACGACTTAATTTCATTCTTTACTCGCATTGTTTAGTTTAGCTTTATTTAGTATTTACATTGTATCATATACCTCACTGCAATCTCATTCTTTACTGTCTGCCCATGGCTCAGGATATCATCCGCATGATCATACAGTATCTGGGCGATGAAGGCTACCATGGCGCTAAGCTTGTATTACAAGATGAGACCAATGCCAAGTCAGCCGAACGGCGCAGCTATAATTCACAAGTGGGTACTTTATGCTGCGGTTGGAGACATTTTATTTGGGATTATTTGTTCGTTGTGTTGATATGGTCCAATTAAGGTTCATTTATCCATTGGATGAGTAATATAGACCTTGTGTGTGAATTAGATCTTCAAAGCATTATATTTCTGTCGTGTGAATAGTGTAGGCCGTGTGTATCAACTAGAGTGCGTAGTAGTATCGGATGTAATGGCATTGCATGATACATTACGATACTCTGTCAGATACTGCGATTCAGCTTTATTTATATATATATATACCTATATATATATATATATATATATATATATATATATATATATATAGTGTGTTGGTTTCTCAAATTTTATGGTGTTCGTGCACAACCGTATACGCAGGCAAAAAAACTCAAGCGATGTATCCTGGAGGGCAGTTGGTTTGATGTCGAGGACATTATGAAACGGCAGGTGTTCAAATCGAAACGGCCGTTGCTGTTTATGATATACAAAGAGCAATACCTCGAACAATTAGAACAACGAGAGTATCAGAAGGCATACACTCTCATGACTCGTAAGCTCAAGCCCCTTGAACACTACGCTCTCCCTGTAGGTAGTGTATGCGTGTGATATACGTGGATATGTGTGACGTGTGTGTATGCCTGTGTGTGTTGTGCTTGTATGTTTGTATCTGATGTGCGTGTATGTCTGTGTGTGCTGTGCATGTACGTCTGTATGTGCGTTTGTACTGCAAGCTCAGGTCCCTGGAACGTCACGCTCTCCTTGTAGATAGTATATATATATATATATATGTGTGTGTGTGTGTGTGTGTGTGTGTGTGTATGTTGTGTGTTTGTTGTATGCAAAATGTGTATATGTGTATGTGTGTGTAAGTTACAATGTTTTTTATAGGGAGTAAAGGTGCGTATATATATGCGTGTGTGTATAGCGTGTGTTTGCTTATGTGTGCACTGTGCGTGTTTGTGTATGTGTGAATCGAACATTCCTGTAGGAAGTGTGTGTGTATGTGTATATTGAATACGTGCTCAAGTGCTCGCGTATGTGCCTATATATGTTCTATAGATACATAGATATATTCTTTCAGTGTGGTGTATAGCACTTGTGTGTGTACGTGTGTGTAGTGCATGCACATATCGATGTACTTACCATACACAATACAGTTGTTGTGGTCAATAGCGTGGTATAGTATGTACACTGAGGCATACTATGAGCACATATTACTGGCAAATCCCCGTCGCGCGAGTGCTTTGACTCTCTATTGGGGACATATGCGGAATTTCTATGTGTATTCTAAGCCTTGTGGTCAAATGTATGCTTGAGTTGTAAGTTGTTCGCACCTACAGTGTCTGTCAATGGGTGGGGGTCGTCACAGGCGCGTTTTATACAAACGCATACATATATGAGTGTGTATGTTATTTCTCCTTATTCATGCATATATGCATGCTCTTGCGTCGACACTTCCAAGTATGTTTCCTCGTGTATTCAGTTGCACCCACTGTATAAGTGCACACATAAACACACACGCGCTTTGCATAAAAACACACATCGAACATATACACACATACATACCTACACACACGCTTTGTGCATACCTACACATACGCTTTGCACATACACACACACACATACACACACTCATCTCACATACACACACATACAAACACACACAAACCCACACAGGGCGAGTTTCGTGAACTGTGCTATCTGCTGACCTGCAGCTCCCTCCAAGACTCGCCCATGTTCAAGAACTGGGACAGTCCCACTGCCGCACGGGAGAAGTTGGTGATGCAGGCTGACAAGCTGCTAGAGGTAGACCACGTGATCAATGAGGATGTGGCCGTGCCCCCACAAAGGCTGCAGGTAGGTGGGCTACAAATAGAAGTGTCTAGGGTCATTAGGCTTAGGTATTGGTCTCGTGTCAGATTGGTTTTAGGTATCCGTCTCGGGTCAGACTAGTTTTAGGTATGGGTCTCAGACCAGATTACTTTTAGATATTAGTCTCAGGTCAAAATAATTCTCGTACTGGTCTCTGATCAGCTTGGTATTGGGTATCAGATATTAGGCTCAGTCTCAGTTTAGATTAGTTTAAGGTATCAGTCCCAGGTCAGAATATTTTTTGGTTTTGGTCTCCAGTCATACTAATTTTAGGTTCTAGTCTCAAGTTGGATTAGCCTGATTAGCGTTAGTGGGCTTAGATAGCGAGGGTGTTTGGTGCGACCATTTGACTAGAGTTCGTGTGGTAGCACAGGCACCATATGGTTATTGAGAATCCAGTCATGCACCTTTGCCGTCAACGAGAATTGCAATCGTTTAGCGTACACTACAGATGTATATATATATATATATATATATATATGTATGTATGTATGTATGTGTGTATGTATGCTTATTTGTATATATATATATATATATTATATATGTATATATATATATATATATATATTATATATATATGTATTCATCTATATTTACATATTTACTATGTATACAAATAGAAACATATGCATATACATATATATATATATATATACACGCATGTATGCATATATATATATATGTAATATATGTGCATGATGATGATGATGATGATGATGATGATATTGATGATGATGTGATGTGTGTGTGTGTGGCAATGCGTGTGTGTGTGTGCATGTGTGGTGTATGCACATCATGTGCGCGTATGTTTGTGAGTATATATATATAATAATGTATAATGTAATGTTGATGATGATGATGTTGATGATGATGACATGTTATTGATGATGATGCATGTATGTATGCATATGTATATATATATATTATATAATGTAATAACTAATATATATATATAATAATATAACTATATATATATATATATATATATATATATATATATATATATATATATATATATATGTATATATTTATGTTTATATAATATATATATATATATATATATATATATATATTTATATAATGTATATTATATATATATATATATATATATATATATATATATGCATATATATATATATATATATATATATATATATATATATATATATATATATATATATATATATATATATATATATATATATAAATAAATAAATAAATAATATATATATATATGTATATATATATTTGATCGTATTCATTATCGGTCAGTTCAGCTCTTGCAATGTGTGTGCAGATTTACGGTATGTATATACACGACATGCTGTATTCCGTTTAGTGTAGCAATACATCTTCCCGATTTTCTTCGTGTCATGCCGTATGAAGCACATTCTCGAATTTTCATATCCTTAATTTGTTCTAGTCACAGGTTGAACTCCTCAATACTCATCCTTTAACAGATTGGCTTCTTTTTCGCATTAGAAAACGTAATTTACATATTTTTTTACCCAAGTGAATTGCCGTTCTGCCTCAACTCATTATTGACGCTAAATTTTGCTACTCATTAAAAAACGTAAGTCAAGTAAAGCTCTACGAAGTGAATAAACGTACCCATCGCAACTCACTGTAGGTGACTTGTGCAACACATGAGCAATAGATGAATGACTTTGTCGTCGCATGAGAAAACGTAAAGCACATAAACCTCCTCCAAACTAATAGACGTACTGCCTTGCCCCACTGCAGGAACTGCTCCGTCAAGCGGTGGCGTATCAAATCGAGTTCTCACGGTACCAGCCCAAAGTTGTACCGAAAATAGGTTCGCTCCTGACCGACTTTCAGTCCTTTGTGCTGCCGAATGCCGTTGCCTGCACACTGATAGGCCACTCCGCGAACGTCAAAACGCTCGAATTTGTGGGCAATGATGGGGGCCTAATTGCCACAGGCAGCTCGGATAACACTGTGCGGTTATGGGACACTAACACGGGTAAGTGATTAAGCGTATTTTATCTTGATATCATTTCTTGATACGCTGTGTATAAGTTTTTGCTGCAAGTGACTTCGAATGGCAAAACGCTCCAATTTATGAGCAGAGAGGAGGGTCCAGTAGCTAGCATAATATATATCATATTACTTTGAGCACAAGGCGTGAAATTGGGATGATGGCCATCCGGAGTGGTATTCATTGATCCATTTCTGTATACAAACAGCAGCCAAACAATCACATGCGTATATATTTATATATTTATATATGTATATATATATATAGACATGAACCTAAAGATGCCAATTCCATTTTCCTTGCACAGATCAGCAGAAGGCCATGTGTTTATATAGTCAAGGCAACCCAACAGCTACATGCATTTGTAATCACACCCTAAACTTGCTACGCTGTCCCCATTGTCCTTAAACAGGACAGCAGAAGGCCATGTGTTTTTATAGTCAAGGCAACCCAACAGCTACATGCATTTGTAATCACACACTCACCTAGCTACGCTGTCTTCATTGTCCTTAAACAGGTCAGCAGAAGGCCATGTGTTTATATAGTCATGGCAACGCAACAGCTACATGCATTTGTAATCACGCTCACCCAACTATGCTGTCCCCATTGTCCTTAAACAGGTCAGCAGAAGGCTGTCCTTTTGGGGCACACGTCGCGTATATGGGACATTTCTAATTCGGCGAAGGGTGACTTCATTGCCAGCGCCAGCGCAGACTCAACGATCAAAATATGGGACGTAGAGCCCTCCCTGAGAACTGCAGCAGATAACGATGGAGGCGTTGTCATGGCAACGGAAGACGGCACCGCTGTCCGAAATGCGCAGGTGCGGGAACGGGGTTTTATCTGTCTGAGTGTTGTGCATGTGTTCGGCTATTCTGTGGGTGTGGGTGTGCACTTGTAGTGGAGGCGTTGTCATGGCGAAGGGAGACAGTGTACTTTTCCGGAATGTCCAGGCGTGGAGACGGGATTTATCTCGCTAGGTGTTATTGATGTGTATGTTTGACTATCTCTGCGTGTTGTTGTGCACATGGTCGGCTATCTCTGTGGGTGTGAGTGTATACGTAGAATATAGTATTTCGTGCGCTTTGTTTAGTTGCCTATTTTATTGTGATCCTCAGACCGTTGTGGCAACAAGTATTGCGGATGGGTACATGTGCACCGATGATCATAGACAGTCGTATGGGGTAGCTAGGATTCTAGACCACACCATGAAGTTCATTCTATAATTAGCGAAAATATATTTATAGCCCACAGTCTATTAATATACATACTCCCTTCCTTGCAGACACTCACTGGTCATGCAGGGGACGTGTACTCGTGCTCCATCCACCCGGGGCAAACACATGTAGCCAGTGGGGGCTACGACCACACTGTGCAGCTCTTTGATTTGGAGACAGGCCAGAACATTCGCACCTTTGCGGAACATGATCTGCTGGTGTCGTCGGTGACGTTCAATCCTCACGGCAATCTCATCGTCAGTGGGTACGTATATGTTTATGTATATATATATATATATGTATATATATATTTATATATTTATATATATATATATATATATAAATATATATATGTGTGTGTGTGTGTGTGTGTGTGTGTGTGTGTGTATCTGGGACTTCGTCCATATATTTTTTATTATACACACACATATATATATATATATATATATATATATATATATATATATATATATATATATATATATATATATATATATATATATATATATATATATATATATATATATATATATATATATATATATGTGTGTGTGATGTGTGTGTGTATATATATATATATATATATATATATATATATATATATATATATATATATATATACATATATATATATATATATGAATTCGTCAAATGTACAGTGACAACTGTTCGAAGCCCTATATACATAACAACATGTTTGTGTTCATAGACAAAATTTGACAGGTCCACGCTACAAGGACATCGCAGACACAACACTTGAGTTATGTTTAGCTCGCCGGGTCATAACATTTCAATACTGCGGTGAGAATCGTCTTCTGATACAATGCTGTGTGTGGCCATATTTGGGTTCTATACCCCTGCTGACAGGACGTTTGTGTCACGTTCACTGTAAAAATGTATATATACTCAGTTTTCTTGTACACGTCCACGCTAGAAAACGAATGTCTACTCTATATCCCCCTACCATAATTTGTTCCAACTTAAATTCCCGATTTCTCCACCAGGTCGAAGGACGCTTCGGTGAAGTTTTGGGACATCAATTCCGGATTGTGTGTCAAAACGGTCCTGGGGCACATGGGCGAAGTCACATCTGTGGCTCTCAATAACGCTGGTGCGCAAATGCTCGTTGCGTCTAAAGACAACTCCAACCGGTTGTGGGATACGCGAATGGTAGGCGTGTTGATAAGGGAGCGGGTGAATGGTTTTGTGTGTGTTTGTGTGTCTGTGTGTGTCTGTGGGTGTCTGCGTGTGGTGTATTATGCATGGCCTGAAAGTATTTGAATATATGTGTATGTGTGTATGTGTGTATATTTGTATGTGGTGTGTATGCAGAAATGTTTACAGGGCTTGAAGGTATGTGTGCACGTGTGTATGTGCATGTGTGTATGTGTGCATGATGTGTATGTAGAAACATTTGAAAGGACTGTGTATGTATGTACGCGCGTATGGCGTGTTTGTTGAAAAGTATACTAGACCTCAAGATATGTTTTTATCCGAGAAAAGGAATTATGGGGCTGTTCTTGAATTTTTATTTGTGTTTGTAAATTGTGTGCGCCGAATGCAGTATGTAGTTGATACTTATCGTTGTATTGGGATACGTGTGTGTACTTGAGGTGTATGCATTCCTGTAAACTTTATATGTTTGCTTGTAGCATATATATATATATATATATATATATATATATATATATATATATATATATGTATATGTATCTGTATATGTACATCTATGTTATGTATATGTATATATGCACACACATATATATATGTATATACATGACTTTATATATATACATATATATATATATGACTTTATGTATGTTTATAGATGTGCACGTGCTTGTTTTTTTTCTTTGTGTGGGAGGTACACTACTTAGTTTACAAACATGTGCTCTACGTGACATAAAGAATCCAGACCTTGATAGTTTATATTGATAAAAGAATATATTCATCGTTTCTTGCATGCGAGTTTTCTTATATACAAAAGGATATTCAAATCCTATATCGATCCCACTTTATTTTTTTAGGTTCGCCCCATCCGCCGATTTCGGGGCCATCAGAACACGACCAAAAACTTTATTCGGTGCAGTTTTGGCCCTGGGCAACATATGGTAACAAGTGGGTCTGAAGATGGGCGTGTGTCTCTATGGGACATAAGCACTGGCACTACACTACAGCAACTGCGTGCACATACGGGCACTGTGTATGAGGCCAGGTGGAATGCTCAGCAGTCAAGGCTTGCAAGGTAGAACATGCATGAATGATGACTGTACATACACTATAGCGATATACTCATACGTATTTTGGTGTTTATCAAATGGCGTACGTGGGTGAGTTGTCTCTGTGTGTGTGATCAAGCATAAGAATAATATATATATATATATATATATATATAACTATAACTATAACTTTATCTATATCGGTACATATATATTTATAATATATATATATATATATATATATATATATGCAAAAAACACTGGTACCTGCAGTGTTTAATATATATATATATATATATATATATATATATATATATATATTTATATTAAAAAACTGCAGGTACCAGTGTGTTTTTTGTGGCATAGCATCTTCTGTCAACGCCGTGACCCCGCAAGTGCGTTCGGTGTTCGGTGTTCCGTACTGAACCGGCTACTTCAAAACATCAATCTATCTGCGAATTCATTTACGCCGTTCAAAAAAAACAATTGACGTGTAATAATGCGCCGTTCAACAATTAATATATGTATTCATATGCGCCGTTTCTTCCTCCGTTGCAGTTGCGGCGACGATGGCTTGGTAAATGTCTGGTGGTACGACACTAGCAGACAAGTATACGCCGATGCCGACGACTGATTGAACTAGTACGCAAATCGTTTACGTATAATAATTTGTAAGTGAAGGTCCGAAAAACGTTCATGTTTGATAATTCACGTATTAACCAGAACCGCGCAACTATGACAGATGTATGCTGGCAAGCGATGCATTCTCTAAACTGAATATCCTCGACCGATAAGAACAACATGTGTTTAATCTGGCATTATTGGCAATGAGTATATACAACAACCTTTCTCAAAGGGGAAGAGGTCAATGCCAAAGAGACCATACGCACTTGCGGATAACTGGCTCACCCATTTCATGGCTGTGTCAACTATAAATAAAATAAAAGCGTATAAGACTACCGGCCGAATTTTACCTTTGCGGAGATCATAGCATATATATATATATATACTCTCAAGTGATATATAATATATATATATATATATATATATATATATATATATATATATATATATATATATATATATACTCAAGTGAATATTACACAATCAATATAAAAATATATAACAAAGTTGCCGAACATTCGAAATTCGATGTTCGGTACAATTGGGAATTCAATCTCCAAATCATAGCCATCATGTGATGATGAGCTCAGCCAAATATCGTTCAATTTAGGAGGCTATGCAAATATGTACTCTATTCTTACATAGCCCTCTAAATTATACATTTTTAGCTAATTTTATTATTATGTACATTGTTGACCCAATATTTTCATTGTGATAGGCATACATAGCTTTATGGTATCAAAACAAGGCATTGTCCCTCATGTCAAGTAGAAACGTCGCCTTTCAGTGTGAAGAACATTATGTCTTTCTCCGTAACGTTCGTTGCTTTAAGGCGACTCGCCAGCACCACTACGCGCACCCGAACCTCAATGTTGACACCTATGTATGCGGCGAAGTCAAAGTATCCAATGTTTAATGCATTTGGCCCCAGGCCTGTGTTGCCGATGTTTGCGAGGTAAATAACTATATAAGCTCTTGAAATTCGGTGTCACGTGCGTTTTCGTCTAAATATGGGAGTTAATAAAGCTGTGACCGACTGCAGTGAATAATCTCACCTTGCGTTAGTATTTCCATATATATATATATATATATATAGAAAGAAAGATAGCTAGATATATATATATATATATATATATATATATATATGTGTGTGTGTGTGTGTGTGTGTGTGTGTGTGTGTGTGTGTGTGTCTGTCTGTCTGTTTCTGTGTGTCTGTGTATGTATGTGTGAGTAAGCATGTATGTATGAATGTATGTATGTATGTATGAATGTATGTATGTATGTATGTATGTATGTATGTATGTATGTATGCATGTTAGTTTATATGTGTAAACTTCGATGCATATTTCTATGTTTTAAACTATGTTATATAAACTAAGATACAATTTAAGTCAGTTAGGATCTTGCAGTGGTAGCTTGTGTAAGAATGATCGGGACTGCCTCTTGGTAAGAGCCTTAATATCCTCGATCACACAGGACGTACCTCTAGCTGTTCTTTATTTATTAATTTTCACTAGAAGTACTAAGTGTTCATGACCACATGCGTAATTTTTACATAGACATAAGAACGTAAGTCAAGTTAATACATTGGCTAGTATAAATAAAGTTCCATCTGAAGAAAAGTTAAAAAAGAAAAAGACTTATTGGATTTTGGATATTGGCGGGAAGACCAAAACCTGTAAGTAGTAGTTCAGAGAATATAAAATTTAGTTTATAATATCCTACATTTACTATCGTCTCAAAAAGGTCCAAGTAAATGAGTCATGCCAAATACTCAGGCTATTGGAGCCATCAAAGTGAATTTACAACACTTTGGAAATATTGGAAAAAGAAATTGTATTGTATTTAAAATAATTTAAAAATTATTTTAAATACAATTAAAACCCAATATGTTATCTCATTTGATCTTGATATTTTAGACTGACCGGAGACCGTATTTCTACATAGCCCCCAGTAGCTTTTAAGACTACGGACGTACGTGAAGGTACGATCTAGTTCGTAAAGCGAAAACCAAAGTAAAACGGTTTCGGTCATGGCTTATCGAGTAAGTATGTGGCTATATGTACGAGTTCAAGACTCATGTTGTACTCTATGTCGTTCAGTATGTGGTCCAGTAACCATTTCCGATGTAGGCGTCCTACGTTTATTACTTGGTAAGGTAATAGCCAAAGGTTGTTCTTCATGAGTAAGTAAGTTCGAAGAATTTTCTGCTCTGTTGGTATTCAAATCAGAAAGTTTAGTCACATAGGAAGTAGGTGGCAAATAGAGAATTTCAGATCCATCCGGGTTTGTAGTCACATGAGGAAACCCTTTCCGTTTATCTCATGTGTTCTTATGTAAATGCTTATTGCATTTCTCATTATAATTACGAAGGAAGTCGCGAGATTCACGAAACGCATCAGAGGTTAGCTAAGCTACTGTTCCATCCATAAAACGGGTCTTGTAGTAAGTGTAACCGTCTTCGGATGTTTTGTCAATTATATCTTTGACTTGTGACTCCATAACTGGGACATCAGAATCAAATGAGCGAGCGAATGAGAGTTCGGAGGTGGGGATACGGTGAGTGCCTAGATTAGGTGCGCTAGTACCATCTATGTTTTTCACTTCGTAAGTATTACTCTTCTCATCATGGTAGGCAATAACAAAAGGTCCGATTGTCTTAGTAGAGAGCTCGGTAACGTTGGCATTGCGATTTATAATGTTAACATAGTCGCCAACTTTGAACTGAACAATGTTCTTAGTGTTATTCCATCGGTCATACGCTTTAAGTAGGACACCATTTTTGTGCTCGAGTAAACAGGGGTGAACAACGTTCTGCATATGCTCGATCTTTTGTAGCCACGGAGTAACGTGTTTCTCGGGCGCAGTTTTGTCAAACATTGCTTGTAATTCACTATAGCGACCAAAGTAATAGTGAAACGGGGGCATTCCAGTTTGAGGATTCATGCAGCTATTCATTTGAGTCTGAATCCATTTCAAATGATAAGGCCACATATCCTCAACGTCATCTAGTGCGGTACGCAATAGCTCTTTAGTTCTCTATGACGTGTCTCATTTGCACCCCGCGATTGAGGTTTATAAGGAACACCACGCCTCTGGGTCATGCCTGATACGAGTATAAGTGCCTCCATTACGTCGGTAGTAACGCTGGCTGGATGAACCATAGTCTCGTTAGATAGGGCAACTTCAGTATCAGGAGGGGTAGACTCCTGAGATACGTAATTAACAACATAAGATTGTTAAAGTATCTTCTTTAGTTGTTTCGCAACTCCTGGTTGTTTTTTCAGCAGCGCTTTAAGTAGTTGAGTGCGAGCTTCAGGTCCTCTTAGAGCTTTGAGTTTTTGATCCATGGCCTTAGCTAGTTCCATGTTTTTACGATCTAATGCCGTCTCAATCGGCATTACCTCGACTGCATTCTTGTTGGGTGCATATGTTGTACGAGTCTTGAACTTTTGTTCAAACTCCTTAGACTCCTCTAGTTTAGCTAAGAATTCGGTTGAGGGTTTCCACTTAGTGGTACCTCCAGGACCGATGCGACAAACGATGGTGTGTTTCCAAGGCGTCTTCATAATAGAATAGGATCCCTGATACAAGAACGTGTCGGTTTCACAGTCGACATAGGTGGGCTCATTTTGTATCATATTAATTAAATCACGTATCCATGGGTCGGAGCTACGCAAGGGACAACACGGCGTAATGGTAGACTTGGTAATATTAACATAATTTTAACTACTGTGCGATAAGTTGCCAAGGTGTGTCAGCCCACGCATTATGCTTTGATAAGTCAAGTTGAAAGGCATCACCTTTAGGATGAGTCAACGACCTATAATCAGAAACCTGTTTGTTATGTTCTGCAGCGAACATATTAATAGTAAATGGACCCCATCTTGATTGAGCGAGGTTAAACCATTTCTTATTAAGCATCCAATCGGTTGCTAATAACTCTTTAACTGTTTTCTGGTAGTCAGGGACAAATCGAGAGAGCATGTCAGGAAGATGACTGTGTATTCCTGGTATGTGTGTAATGTTAAAAGCGGACTTAGCAATAATGTCATGCCAGCGGCTCACTAACTGTAAATCAGGGTTCGTGTCTTTAAAACATGTTAAAGGCTTTTGATCACAGGCGACAGTGAAGTAACTTCCATAAAGGTAGTCTTTAAACTGTCTTAGCGCAGTAGCTATAGCAAGGAGCTCTTGTTTAACGGTAGGGTAATTCCGTTGACTCTTATTATAACTCTTGCTAAATAATTATATGTAACGTGGTTTATCATTTATCGTTTGGTATAGCACTCCACCTACCGCTCGGTCTAAAGCGTCGGCTGCTACTTGGATTGGGACGCCATCCACAGGGTATTGCATGATGGGTGCGTCCATCACTTTACTTTTGACTAGCTTGAATGCATCATCACATTCTTTAGTCCAGAGCTTTCCCAAAGGTCCTTTGTGCAGCCGTAGGTGACTGAAAGGCTTTAAGTAATGAGAAAGATGAGGTACCAAATCTGAGAAGAAGTTAACAAACCCACACACAGAGTTCACATCTCTTCCAGTAATCGGTGTTGATAAATCCAACAGAAATTGTTTCTTGCCAGGATCAATTTCTACCCTTGCTGCAGATACCTTGTAACCAAGTAAGTGTATAGTATCTTTAGCAAAAGAACACTTGTCCTCGTTCATCTTAAGTTTGACATGGTTTAGTCGCTTTAAGACTTCTTTAACGAGTTTAACATGTTCATGTACTGTCTTTTTGTAAAGATAACTATATCATCTAAATATACTGATACGTTATCCAACAGGTCCGCAAATAGTTCCATCATAACTTGTTGGAAGAAAGAAGGTAACATGTGTGTAAGCCTTCAGGTGCACCTTTAAACTGGTACTTCTTACCTTGCCAAGTAAAGGAAAAGCATTTCCTATGAGGCTCATATATCTGTAGTTAATGGAATGCAGCTTTTAAGTCTACCTTGGAACAGATAGTCGCACCTTCCATTTTGCGTAGTATCTCGCTTATCTTTGGTAAGGGAAAACTATGTTACGGAATTAGTTTGTTGATTGGCGACAGGTCTAGTACTACTCTTGTTTTACTAAACGTTCCATCAGATTTATATTGATCGACCGCTAAGAGAGCTAAGTTAACTAGGGTTGCATCATAATTGATTTCAAATAGACCCTGTTTATCGTTTGGTATAGCACTCCACCTACCGCTCGGTCTAAAGCGTCGGCTGCTACTTGGATTGGGACGCCATCCACAGGGTATTGCATGATGGGTGCGTCCATCACTTTACTTTTGACTAGCTTGAATGCATCATCACATTTTTTTAGTCCAGAGCTTTCCCAAAGGTCCTTTGTGCAGCCGTAGGTGACTGAAAGGCTTTAAGTAATGAGAAAGATGAGGTACCAAATCTGAGAAGAAGTTAACAAACCCACACACAGAGTTCACATCTCTTCCAGTAATCGGTGTTGATAAATCCAACAGAAATTGTTTCTTGCCAGGATCAATTTCTACCCTTGCTGCAGATACCTTGTAACCAAGTAAGTGTATAGTATCTTTAGCAAAAGAACACTTGTCCTCGTTCATCTTAAGTTTGACATGGTTTAGTCGCTTTAAGACTTCTTTAACGAGTTTAACATGTTCATGTACTGTCTTTGTAAAGATAACTATATCATCTAAATATACTGATACGTTATCCAACAGGTCCGCAAATAGTTCCATCATAACTTGTTGGAAGAAAGAAGGTAACATGTGTAAGCCTTCAGGTGCACCTTTAAACTGGTACTTCTTACCTTGCCAAGTAAAGGAAAAGCATTTCCTATGAGGCTCATATATCTGTAGTTAATGGAATGCAGCTTTTAAGTCTACCTTGGAACAGATAGTCGCACCTTCCATTTTGCGTAGTATCTCGCTTATCTTTGGTAAGGGAAAACTATGTTACGGAATTAGTTTGTTGATTGGCGACAGGTCTAGTACTACTCTTTGTTTTACTAAACGTTCCATCAGATTTATATTGATCGACCGCTAAGAGAGCTAAGTTAACTAGGGTTGCATCATAATTGATTTCAAATAGACCCTGTTTATCGTTTGGTATAGCACTCCACCTACCGCTCGGTCTAAAGCGTCGGCTGCTACTTGGATTGGGACGCCATCCACAGGGTATTGCATGATGGGTGCGTCCATCACTTTACTTTTGACTAGCTTGAATGCATCATCACATTCTTTAGTCCAGAGCTTTCCCAAAGGTCCTTTGTGCAGCCGTAGGTGACTGAAAGGCTTTAAGTAATGAGAAAGATGAGGTACCAAATCTGAGAAGAAGTTAACAAACCCACACACAGAGTTCACATCTCTTCCAGTAATCGGTGTTGATAAATCCAACAGAAATTGTTTCTTGCCAGGATCAATTTCTACCCTTGCTGCAGATACCTTGTAACCAAGTAAGTGTATAGTATCTTTAGCAAAAGAACACTTGTCCTCGTTCATCTTAAGTTTGACATGGTTTAGTCGCTTTAAGACTTCTTTAACGAGTTTAACATGTTCATGTACTGTCTTTGTAAAGATAACTATATCATCTAAATATACTGATACGTTATCCAACAGGTCCGCAAATAGTTCCATCATAACTTGTTGGAAGAAAGAAGGTAACATGTGTAAGCCTTCAGGTGCACCTTTAAACTGGTACTTCTTACCTTGCCAAGTAAAGGAAAAGCATTTCCTATGAGGCTCATATATCTGTAGTTAATGGAATGCAGCTTTTAAGTCTACCTTGGAACAGATAGTCGCACCTTCCATTTTGCGTAGTATCTCGCTTATCTTTGGTAAGGGAAAACTATGTTACGGAATTAGTTTGTTGATTGGCGACAGGTCTAGTACTACTCTTGTTTTACTAAACGTTCCATCAGATTTATATTGATCGACCGCTAAGAGAGCTAAGTTAACTAGGGTTGCATCATAATTGATTTCAAATAGACCCTGTTTATCGTTTGGTATAGCACTCCACCTACCGCTCGGTCTAAAGCGTCGGCTGCTACTTGGATTGGGACGCCATCCACAGGGTATTGCATGATGGGTGCGTCCATCACTTTACTTTTGACTAGCTTGAATGCATCATCACATTCTTTAGTCCAGAGCTTTCCCAAAGGTCCTTTGTGCAGCCGTAGGTGACTGAAAGGCTTTAAGTAATGAGAAAGATGAGGTACCAAATCTGAGAAGAAGTTAACAAACCCACACACAGAGTTCACATCTCTTCCAGTAATCGGTGTTGATAAATCCAACAGAAATTGTTTCTTGCCAGGATCAATTTCTACCCTTGCTGCAGATACCTTGTAACCAAGTAAGTGTATAGTATCTTTTAGCAAAAGAACACTTGTCCTCGTTCATCTTAAGTTTGACATGGTTTAGTCGCTTTAAGACTTCTTTAACGAGTTTAACATGTTCATGTACTGTCTTTGTAAAGATAACTATATCATCTAAATATACTGATACGTTATCCAACAGGTCCGCAAATAGTTCCATCATAACTTGTTGGAAGAAAGAAGGTAACATGTGTAAGCCTTCAGGTGCACCTTTAAACTGGTACTTCTTACCTTGCCAAGTAAAGGAAAAGCATTTCCTATGAGGCTCATATATCTGTAGTTAATGGAATGCAGCTTTTAAGTCTACCTTGGAACAGATAGTCGCACCTTCCATTTTGCGTAGTATCTCGCTTATCTTTGGTAAGGGAAAACTATGTTACGGAATTAGTTTGTTGATTGGCGACAGGTCTAGTACTACTCTTGTTTTACTAAACGTTCCATCAGATTTATATTGATCGACCGCTAAGAGAGCTAAGTTAACTAGGGTTGCATCATAATTGATTTCAAATAGACCCTGTTTATCGTTTGGTATAGCACTCCACCTACCGCTCGGTCTAAAGCGTCGGCTGCTACTTGGATTGGGACGCCATCCACAGGGTATTGCATGATGGGTGCGTCCATCACTTTACTTTTGACTAGCTTGAATGCATCATCACATTCTTTAGTCCAGAGCTTTCCCAAAGGTCCTTTGTGCAGCCGTAGGTGACTGAAAGGCTTTAAGTAATGAGAAAGATGAGGTACCAAATCTGAGAAGAAGTTAACAAACCCACACACAGAGTTCACATCTCTTCCAGTAATCGGTGTTGATAAATCCAACAGAAATTGTTTCTTGCCAGGATCAATTTCTACCCTTGCTGCAGATACCTTGTAACCAAGTAAGTGTATAGTATCTTTAGCAAAAGAACACTTGTCCTCGTTCATCTTAAGTTTGACATGGTTTAGTCGCTTTAAGACTTCTTTAACGAGTTTAACATGTTCATGTACTGTCTTTGTAAGATAACTATATCTTCTAAATATACTGATACGTTATCCAACAGGTCCGCAAATAGTTCCATCATAACTTGTTGGAAGAAAGAAGGTAACATGTGTAAGCCTTCAGGTGCACCTTTAAACTGGTACTTCTTACCTTGCCAAGTAAAGGAAAAGCATTTCCTATGAGGCTCATATATCTGTAGTTAATGGAATGCAGCTTTTAAGTCTACCTTGGAACAGATAGTCGCACCTTCCATTTTGCGTAGTATCTCGCTTATCTTTGGTAAGGGAAAACTATGTTACGGAATTAGTTTGTTGATTGGCGACAGGTCTAGTACTACTCTTGTTTTACTAAACGTTCCATCAGATTTATATTGATCGACCGCTAAGAGAGCTAAGTTAACTAGGGTTGCATCATAATTGATTTCAAATAGACCCTGTTTATCGTTTGGTATAGCACTCCACCTACCGCTCGGTCTAAAGCGTCGGCTGCTACTTGGATTGGGACGCCATCCACAGGGGTTTGCATGATGGGTGCGTCCATCACTTTACTTTTGACTAGCTTGAATGCATCATCACATTCTTTAGTCCAGAGCTTTCCCAAAGGTCCTTTGTGCAGCCGTAGGTGACTGAAAGGCTTTAAGTAATGAGAAAGATGAGGTACCAAATCTGAGAAGAAGTTAACAAACCCACACACAGAGTTCACATCTCTTCCAGTAATCGGTGTTGATAAATCCAACAGAAATTGTTTCTTGCCAGGATCAATTTCTACCCTTGCTGCAGATACCTTGTAACCAAGTAAGTGTATAGTATCTTTAGCAAAAGAACACTTGTCCTCGTTCATCTTAAGTTTGACATGGTTTAGTCGCTTTAAGACTTCTTTAACGAGTTTAACATGTTCATGTACTGTCTTTTAGAAAGATAACTATATCATCTAAATATACTGATACGTTATCCAACAGGTCCGCAAATAGTTCCATCATAACTTGTTGGAAGAAAGAAGGTAACATGTGTAAGCCTTCAGGTGCACCTTTAAACTGGTACTTCTTACCTTGCCAAGTAAAGGAAAAGCATTTCCTATGAGGCTCATATATCTGTAGTTGATGGAATGCAGCTTTTAAGTCTACCTTGGAACAGATAGTCGCACCTTCCATTTTGCGTAGTATCTCGCTTATCTTTGGTAAGGGAAAACTATGTTACGGAATTAGTTTGTTGATTGGCGACAGGTCTAGTACTACTCTTGTTTTACTAAACGTTCCATCAGATTTATATTGATCGACCGCTAAGAGAGCTAAGTTAACTAGGGTTGCATCATAATTGATTTCAAATAGACCCTGTTTTGACCAATCTTCAATTTGGGTTTTGACAACGTCTTTGTGTCTCCAACTCACGTAGTTATGTGAAGGACACTTTAACTTAGAGAAGTCGACGTTTGTTAAGTCAAGCTTAACGTGCCCGTTAGAGAACTTAAACATACACCAGTCAGTTATTGCAATCTTTCTGTTTTGTATAATTAAGTCCATAATTATATCGGTAAAGTACGAATCACATCTTTTGCTTCACCTTCCGGAGGTTTAGGTATCTTTAACATGTTATCATCTGACTGATCTTTATTTGGGTCTAGCTCATTAGGCAGACCGGTGAGAGTTACACCTAAACTGAGAAGATCAGTCATACCTATAATTAAATCGTATTTTTTTTGACATGTCAGTAACGATTAGGTGAGTCTTTACTTCTCTTCTATCTGACAACATTATGTGTACATAGTCAATGGCTTCTTCGCAAGTGGTAACTTTGCCATTTCCCAAGATTAAAATAATTGTTTCGTTATGGATAGCCATATCTGCAGCGTAGGCTACTCGGTGTGAGATAGCAGAGACTTCAGCCCCTGGATCAAAAAGTGCTATAACTTTTTCTCCATTTACATAAACGGTTTGAAATATACGTTCATCTCCCTTGGTATAGATTTTATTGAACTTTTTCTCATATTCTTGATCTAGTGCACACATATATAGCTGTCAGTGCTTAACTTGGACGTCCGGCATGTCCTTGCAATCATCTAAGTGCGAGGTTTCTTAGTATTACGCACAGTGTTATTCTTTATCGCAGTATGCTTAGCGGGCTGGGTAAAGCTCGAGGTACTAAGTACTCTAGTAGATGGTTTGGTATGCTTTTGAACTATCTTTTCAAAGACAGACCAAGGCATAGATCGCAAATCACCATAGGCGATAAAATCATCATTGACCTTAAAGAGGATAGCTCCCAGAGTCTCCATCATCTGGCAAATTAATAAATACTCGCCAGTATAGGTACGACCTCCCATCCGAGTGTTCATATGTGTCATATGAGCTAGAGCACCTCAGATAGCAGTTGGGATCATGAGCCTTCAAGATAGTATTACATTCCTCTGACTCACAGAAATGAATAAACGCATTCATCATCTGCTTATCCTTAAGGCTGGCAGACTCCTTAGGTTGGTCAAAGGCCTTCAGTGTCTCCACTGTATTCTCATTGGTAGAGAAATCGACCTCAGCCTTTGCGTTACCTAGCTGCTTTATAAAGCTTGGTTCGAAGCGTTCACGAGGTTCACGCTCAGTGCTACGGGCTGCTAGAGCCAAGATGGAGTCTATCTTCTTTCTCTTGTTATCGATTAGATAGCGAATGTTATCCGCTTTCTTATCGTCAAGGTCAGAGTCGTTCAATAGACGGTCCTCAAAGACTTGCATACCAGAACGTAATAGCCTGAGACGTTGTTGTCTGGTTCTCACTTCCTCGACTGCAGAGCTAGAGTGGGTACTCTTTAGGGAGGTACTGGTATAACGATTACCAAAGTCGTGATTACCAGGGTTAGATGGTAAATGAGGATCGATGTTATGAGGGTGATAATGTAAACTTCGATGGATATTTCTATGTTTTATACTATGTTATATAAACTAAGATACAATTTAAGTCAGTTAGGATTCAGCAGTGGTAGCTTGTGTAAGAATGATCGGGACTGCCTCTTGGTAAGAGCCTTAAAACCCTCGATCACACAGGACGTACCTCTAGCTGTTCTTTTTTAAATAATTTTCACTAGGTGTTCATGACCACATGCCTAATTTGTAAATAGACATAAGAACGTAAGTCAAGTTAGTACATTGGCTAATATAAATAAAGTTCTATCTGAACTGAAGAAAAGTTAAAAAATTAAAAGACTTATCGGATTTTGGAGATTGGCGGGAAGACCAAAACCTGTAAGTAGTAGTTCAGAGATTATAAAATTTAGTTTATAACATCCTACATCTACTATCGTTTCAAATAGGTCCAAGTTAACGAGTCATACCAGATACCCAGGCTATTGAAGTCATGAAAGTGAATTTAGAACACTTTGGAAATATTGGAAAAAGTGCTTGTATTAAATTATTTTAAATACAAATAAAAATCAATGTGTTATCTCATTTGATCTTGATATTTAAGACTGACCGGAGGCCGTATTTCTACATGCGTGTGGATGTACTACGTAGTGGACGTATGTGAGTGTGATTACGGTGTGCTTGAGAGATTCAAGCGTGGTTGGGGGTAGCATGTGCGTTGGGTGTGGTGCAACCCGGAACATTGCATGTGTGCGAGGAACCACAACTCGTACGTGTTCATGTATGAGCCGAGTTGAGCTCCAGACACTCGCGAGATTGAGACACACGCGAGCGCTTGTTACTGTTACTAAATGTGCAGAAACAAGCTTTCAACAGGCAGCGGTGACACGTCGCTTTCGGGCAACGATTATCATCTAAGGTAAGAAATGTAGCAAGCAATTGTGGGGGTAGCACTGCGTATTGGGTGAATTCGTTGTAAGAGACTATCGGTGTGAGAAGCGTTTCGTCAAACCCAAGCTACACTCTCTGGAGTGTGTGTATTTAGTCAGCCAGTTATAAGTATAAGGTAGTGGTGTGATCATATCGCCAATAGCGGCTTCGTCGGTACTAAAATTAGGTGTAAATCGCCACATATAATCGAAGCCCAACAGTGCTGCATGCATAACATCCGCTGCTGAATAGAAGGTTTTACGCTTATTGCGCAGACATACAGTACCCGCAGCTAAGGCTAGTATATCGTTGTCGTTCTTAGAGTTTGTAAGAGGGCGGTTATTTTTCTTGGTCTCTGCCAACGACAACTTAGCTTTGATTGTTTTGGCCTCGGGTGTCTCCGAAGTGATTGCCCCAGCGTAGCCAGTAAAGTAGAAGTGCCTTCCACTGTGCGATGGGTCTTCAATCCGTTACCATGGCGGGAGAGGACTGAGACAGTACCCTTCAGTTGTTCGATCGAGGCGATCTGTTGATGTACTAGTTGGACCAAGTTTTAAACATCATCACTAAATATATTGTTGATGTGGTGGGATTCGGTTTTGGTGTGGAACTGTCTGGAGGAGTTGCGTTGGTGGTGGTAGTAGTGATAATATTAATTGCATTAAAATTAAGTGTTGTTGGGAGAGTAAATATAAACTGAGGGGCGGGGTAGCCGAGATTGTTCGATATCTTTGTTAGGTTCTCTTCGTGATAAGCTGATTGACGGATAATTTCTGCGTGGTTAAGCACTCCTTGTGCTGGGTGGTTGCTTGGATTGATTAGACATTGTTCTTGATTTTCTAATTTTACTCCGGTAGTGTGTGAGCGAGAGTGTAAATTTGTTCGTTTTCAACACCCACTATTTATACGTATAGCTTACACTAGCATCCTATGTGTATGTATTTGCTAATGTAAAAATAGCGGGTTCCTAATAGTAGTTGTAAAGTTAACGTATATTATAAACGTATTACCGTTTATACTTAAGAGTACTGGAATACGCTTAACGAATTGGACATGAACAAGAACTGCGATATTCAGGATTCTAAACATGTGACAGTACTCAGTAGAGTATGGGACACTACTGTGGACGATTAGGTGGTTTTCCAAATATAGATTGGTTTTTTCCACTGAAATGGGAATTGTACAAAATATAGAAACGACACCAATCTGATACCTGAAAATGACACTTTGGGAATCTCTAATTAATGGGATTACCATGAGAGAGGGTCTCAGGTATAAAATGGGTAATGGTACAAACCTATAGTATACTTCGATATTGATCTCAGAGCGAAATAATCCATTGAGAAACGGATAGGATCAGAGTTGATAGAATCTATTGGACAACATTGTTTTGATTCCTCCTAGTCAGCCAACTAGATGTGCCTGTCTATGCCTTAAATGGGATGGGGAGCTAGGTGCCAAGTGATGGGGTTTGGGTGCAGATGCATACTGCATCAACTTGGTGTTTTTGATTTTATTTTTTATTTCCTTAAGTTGGACTTAGAGGTATTTTATTGGTTATTTTGATTAGGTAGTTGTTTCGAGGCGTGAAATGTAAACTAAGCGTCCTATGAAATGATATTTAATCTTAGTAACTAAAACAAAATAAATCTAGACCGAAGTAGTGAGTGATTAGAGCGGAGTATATAGACAATAGTCTCAGTATAAAATCCCCTAATCTTTTGCTCATTACCAAGGGCTGAAGCTAAACTTATTTAACATTTTGCATTCTAACGTTTAAACGTATTGTCTTATTAAAGTAAACGTCTTGGTATCGTATAGTCAGTCTAGAGGAGACCGACTTTTACATATTTTTAAGTTTTTAATACGCTATCGATATTATGACGGAAAGGAAAGAATAAGGCAGCACATGTAGCTAATCCTGCAAACGCGAAAGGGTTTAACTGTAGGCGAAGAAAAGCAGAAAACACCCCCTGCACCATCAGCAGAAGCTGAAGCAACTGAGATCACACCGGTACAATCGGCACCAACTCTGACAAAACGAAAACGGGAGAAGTTGGTTAACTCGGGTGTAGGTGCATCCGGAGGTAATGTGACTACGGAGCCACGGAAGCCACCAGCGAAGAAGGCAAAGTCTCGAAAGGGAAAGGCCGAGAAAACGCAATCCTCGGAAAATTCAACTTCAGAGGAAGTGCGACATGCACTGGAATCAGATTATCGTCTCCATCAGTGGACACGCGCACGGCGCGGAGGCAAAACCCCAGCTATCATATGATATCCCGAGATATAAAAACTTTCTTGAAAAACTACCAACCAATGGTACATGATCTGAGACCCACTAAGGAGCGGAAGAAAAAGCAAGCCGCAGCGCGAAGGATCAAGTTCATGGTGAATCAGGAGAGGATGACTCGGAGGATGTGCCAATAGCACATACATTGTTGGACCAGCCCCAAATCAACGTAACGGAGGAACAACGCGTTTCGTGGATATAGGTCCAGATAATGCGGTCCAGACACATTACCGTCAAGACGATGATTCGGATACTAGGCTGGATTCCTAATTCCTGCGCTTACCCAAAACACCACTCCAACCGGCTTGGCGACAGAACTTTGATCTGGGCCATCCATACCAGACTCAGATTGATATCCAGGAGGAGGGTCAACGAGAGTTGATCCGTCAGCGGGCCAATCGGGGATGGAAGATTCGGAACACGTATGGAACGTACTTTCCGGATGTAATGAAGACCAAACCGGATGGAACAATCTCACCGAGGTATGTAATGAATGCAGCAGTAAGAAATTTTAGGCTCGATTTGTTTAGAGATTCTAAATACTACAATCGGCTAGTAGCAATGAAAACTGACGAAGGCAAGCAGGCACGCAAACTTTTTCGTCGGTTTCAAAAGATACTACCGAAGGTATTCGGAACTAGGAGAGATGGAAGTTTTGCACACTTAATTTGGTACGCAATTAGGGATCTTCTAGGAGACATTCCCGACTTGATATCAAACCATTTGGCACTCTATCAAGCCATATTGGCCCTTGAGATGTTGTCAGACAATGGAGAGGCAAACAGAATCCGATCTTCTTCATCCGAAGCTCTATCTTCACCTGGATTGGACGGAACAACGATATCGCGAATGGCATCCGAACAGGAGCCTAACCAAATCCAACATCGGAAGGAAGTCCACAGAATGCCCCAGAGGTAGTTTCGATGGACAAACCGACCGAAGAGCCTAAACCTGATCAGGCGGAAGCTAGAAAATCTTTATCGTCAGCGGGAGACAGTTCGCCCCCAGCGTCTATCCCAACGACGGCAAAGGAAAGTGTCCCATCAGAAGCGTTCATGCACATTGAACAGATCGATGAATCAAAGGATGAGACAGACAACTGACTTCATGGTCAGATGCAGTTATAAAAGAAGGGATCAGATCATTCTAGTGGTGATCTGAGAATTGTTGAATTCACTGTTCAAATGAACAAGGCTGAGGCAGCTTCACTCGAGGCGATGGATCTGGGTAGGATTGATGCCGCCAGTCTTTATATGACAATGGCTACGCACTTCCAGACTAAGATTGATTCAGAACTAAGAGTGATTCAGACCGAGAAGGCTGTGGTAGACAAAAAGTTTGTAAAGGACATAGGTAAACTATCAAGACATACAGACCTGATCGAAAGGACCGAAAGGATCCAATCGATACTAGCAGTCTGGCGTTGTTATCTAAAACCCTAAACCCTTACAGCCAATCTATGGAAGAACCTATGGTTCGAAGCAGCGCAGCAGAGCTTTAAGCCGTCCTCTTACAAGTACAACAAGTTAGAGAAGGCGAAACAAGCGATCACTAAGCTGAAAACGTGGAAAGAGCAGAGTGAGATGACCGTTCACTTATTTTCGACGGACCCTCGACCGGAATTACCTGTATCGATCATGATACCACCGGAAGAAGGAACGCCGGTGTCCCACTACTTACTAGAGTTGGACACACACATGTCACGGGCATATACTCAGGAGATGTCACCTGACAAGTTATCTATGTATGTACTATAGGTACAGACAATTTTTTGGTCAAATCTACATAGGAGAGATCAAGAGATTCTGTACGCCGATATGCATCAATCTTACCCGGACAAGGTTCGAGAGATCTCCATTGAAGGACCTACATACGGCATTATGAAGCTAGCAGACTTAAACCTGGGCTGAGTTTTATTCGAAAGCGGATCAGACGTTTACCAAACGTCCTAGTTCCGTGGTGAAAGTCACTAATGCTCAGAGGAAGGTCGGTAGCAATCTTACCGGGGGATCAGGCAATGGTCGAGACTCTCAATCCACTAATGAAGGTCAGACAAGAGTGGCAATACAAATACAAATACAAATAGTTCTGAAGGCCACAAGAACAATGTCATCCCTAAGAGTAACCAAGCCAACAGAAATGGACTACCGGCAGGCAACCCTAAGCCCTGGAACAGGGAGGTCAAGAACTGTAGTGAGATTGATTGCAATTGGCGAATGACCCAACATGAGCCTAATGGCAGATGGAATGGACGGCACGTGGAAAAGTGTCAGCACTTTATCGAGAAGTGTGCCGACTGTACCCGGACTGGAGGTTACCACAAGCATACATGCAAGGTGCAACCAAAGATTGAAGTTAAGTGACAAACATACCGGGTCTTGTCACCGAGACAAAAGGACGCACCTCGAGACGAGCGTGTAATCCTAGATATATGAGTTTAACGGACATGAAATAAAAGCGTCGTAGGATCCGGGCTCGCAAATTTCATGTATATCTTCTAGATTCTGTAAAGTAACAGACGTATCTCGTTTGTCAGAGCCAACTCTATTGAAGTTAGCTGACGAAAGAGAGATCATTTGCAGAGAAAAGACAATCGATCTTAGGTTGACTTTGACAGACCAACGTACTACAGCTACTAAGGCAGTCATATGTAACACTTCACCTGATTATGATCTCACAGTACGTATGAGTGATTTATTGTCATTAGGCATCACAATTACAGGCTTACCTACTAACATTGAACCACAGAAGGATCAGTCGGACAACTTATTGAAACCGGTGTGTAAACCTTCGAAGACTGTGAAAAAGATGGTCCCTCACTTCACAGAGAAACTCAAGGACTTGATTTTCGAGAACGACAAGATTCAGAGCACTAACTGGGCTAAGTTCAATAACAGATACGTTAGTCTAGACTTGACAAGAGTCGATTTCTCGAAGCTAAAGTGTCCTACACGTAACTATGTTGTATGGCGTCACGAACAGGTCGTACGAGAACAGGTTAAAGCATGGTTAGATGACGGAGACTCCCGTCAACCTAGCGCTTTTAGCCGTCGACCAACTTAACTCTGACGGGACACTGAAGAAAGTTCGGGTGTGTTTGGATATGACCCCAATTAACGCCTTAATACCAACACACAATTTTCACTTACCAAGGATAAACGAACTACTCAGGCGCATGGAGGGAGCTAAGATATTCTCCACTAGTCGAAGGAGTGGATTTCGAACGGAGTGACGCCAAGGTAGTGAGCAAAGAGACTGTCCGCATTTGTTTGGCACTAACAGCCAGTAAGAAATGGCATGTCAGACAGTTCGACTCGCCAAATGCATACTTAAACGGGAAAATGGATCGTTACATATATATGAGGATGCCACAGGGACTATACCTGGCCCTTGATTTACTCAGCGAAGAGGAGCAGAAATTATATCATGAGTACAGCCAAGGTAACAAAAGCCGTATGGTGCAGAGTAAATTTACCACTATATGGCCAAAGCAATCTGGCTATTTATACTTTGTGGAGGTCTGTGAGATCCTAGGTCAACAGGGATATCAGCCAACGCGATCAGACCCATCATTATTTTTTCGAAAAAATTCCGGCGGCACCTTGGGCCTGGTCATTGTATACGTGGACGATAAAATCGCGACGGCCTCCGACAAACGAACTCTGGATATTTTGGAAGCAATTTTATTCAAAAAATGATCAACAAAATCAATGCCAAAAGCAGAATGGTTTTTAAAAATGAAAATGGGATTTCTGCCCTCAGGAGTAGTCACCATACACCAACAAATCTACGTCAGCACATTACTCCGAAAATATAACTTGGAAAATGCTCAGCCGTCACCAGTACCTCTGCACAACACAGATTTGACACCATGTCATTCTGACAGGCTCGCCGGAAATATGCCCTATAGAGAACTCATTGGCGCCCTTCGATACTTAGCTGATGGCACGACCAGATATCACATTCGCCGTGAAACAATTATCCAGGCACCTTGACAAACCATTCCTACGTCACTGGAATGCTGCCAAGCGAGTCCTTCGATATCTGAAGGGCACCTCTGGATATGGACTGAGGTTTGACCCTGAGATATCCCTGCAGTCGGTCGCTTTTGCTGGTGCAAGCTTTGCCTCTGACGCAACAGATATATATATATATATATATATATATATATGTGTGTGTGTGATACTATTGTATATTTATTATTATAAGTATAAGAACAGACCAAAAATCAACAAGTGGTTACGTCCTTTTTATGTGCGGCGCACCTGTGATTTGAGGATCAAGAAAGCAGAAACTGACAGCACAGTCTACTTGCGAAGCAGAAATAATTGCTCTAAATGATGTCACAAAGGAAATCTGTTGGTTGCGAAATTTACTGTCAGAACTTGGTATCAACATTGGACCAATTGTCATCAATCAAGACAACCAATCGGCGATAAAAATTGCTGAAGATGATAAGGTGAACCGTAGGACGAAACACCTGGACCTAAGACGTACGAGTTGTGGTTTCTCGCACACATGCAATGTTCCGGGTTGCACCACACCCAACGCACATGCTACCCCCAACCACGCTTGAATCTCTCAAGCACACCGTAATCACACTCACATACGTCCACTACGTAGTACATCCACACGCATGTAGAAATACGGCCTCCGGTCAGTCTAAAATATCAAGATCAAATGAGATAACACATTGATTTTTATTTGTATTTAAAATAATTTAATACAAGCACTTTTTCCAATATTTCCTTGAATCCTAACTGACTTAAATTGTATCTTAGTTTATATAACATAGTATAAAACATAGAAATATCCATCGAAGTTTACATTATCACCCTCATAACATCGATCTTCATTTACCATCTAACCCTGGTAATCACGACTTTGGTAATCGTTATACCAGTACCTCCCTAAAGAGTACCCACTCTAGCTCTGCAGTCGAGGAAGTGAGAACCAGACAACAACGTCTCAGGCTATTACGTTCTGGTATGCAAGTCTTTGAGGACCGTCTATTGAACGACTCTGACCTTGACGATAAGAAAGCGGATAACATTCGCTATCTAATCGATAACAAGAGAAAGAAGATAGACTCCATCTTGGCTCTAGCAGCCCGTAGCACTGAGCGTGAACCTCGTGAACGCTTCGAACCAAGCTTTATAAAGCAGCTAGGTAACGCAAAGGCTGAGGTCGATTTCTCTACCAATGAGAATACAGTGGAGACACTGAAGGCCTTTGACCAACCTAAGGAGTCTGCCAGCCTTAAGGATAAGCAGATGATGAATGCGTTTATTCATTTCTGTGAGTCAGAGGAATGTAATACTATCTTGAAGGCTCATGATCCCAACTGCTATCTGAGGTGCTCTAGCTCATATGACACATATGAACACTCGGATGGGAGGTCGTACCTATACTGGCGAGTATTTATTAATTTGCCAGATGATGGAGACTCTGGGAGCTATCCTCTTTAAGGTCAATGATGATTTTATCGCCTATGGTGATTTGCGATCTATGCCTTGGTCTGTCTTTGAAAAGATAGTTCAAAAGCATACCAAACCATCTACTAGAGTACTTAGTACCTCGAGCTTTACCCAGCCCGCTAAGCATACTGCGATAAAGAATAACACTGTGCGTAATACTAAGAAACCTCGCACTTAGATGATTGCAAGGACATGCCGGACGTCCAAGTTAAGCACTGACAGCTATATATGTGTGCACTAGATCAAGAATATGAGAAAAAGTTCAATAAAATCTATACCAAGGGAGATGAACGTATATTTCAAACCGTTTATGTAAATGGAGAAAAAGTTATAGCACTTTTTGATCCAGGGGCTGAAGTCTCTGCTATCTCACACCGAGTAGCCTACGCTGCAGATATGGCTATCCATAACGAAACAATTATTTTAATCTTGGGAAATGGCAAAGTTACCACTTGCGAAGAAGCCATTGACTATGTACACATAATGTTGTCAGATAGAAGAGAAGTAAAGACTCACCTAATCGTTACTGACATGTCTCAAAAATACGATTTAATTATAGGTATGACTGATCTTCTCAGTTTAGGTGTAACTCTCACCGGTCTGCCTAATGAGCTAGACCCAAATAAAGATCAGTCAGATGATAACATGTTAAAGATACCTAAACCTCCGGAAGGTGAAGCAAAAGATGTGATTCGTACTTTACCGATATAATTATGGACTTAATTATACAAAACAGAAAGATTGCAATAACTGACTGGTGTATGTTTAAGTTCTCTAACGGGCACGTTAAGCTTGACTTAACAAACGTCGACTTCTCTAAGTTAAAGTGTCCTTCACATAACTACGTGAGTTGGAGACACAAAGACGTTGTCAAAACCCAAATTGAAGATTGGTCAAAACAGGGTCTATTTGAAATCAATTATGATGCAACCCTAGTTAACTTAGCTCTCTTAGCGGTCGATCAATATAAATCTGATGGAACGTTTAGTAAAACAAGAGTAGTACTAGACCTGTCGCCAATCAACAAACTAATTCCGTAACATAGTTTTCCCTTACCAAAGATAAGCGAGATACTACGCAAAATGGAAGGTTCGACTATCTGTTCCAAGGTAGACTTAAAAGCTGCATTCCATCAACTACAGATATATGAGCCTCATAGGAAATGCTTTTCCTTTACTTGGCAAGGTAAGAAGTACCAGTTTAAAGGTGCACCTGAAGGCTTACACATGTTACCTTCTTTCTTCCAACAAGTTATGATGGAACTATTTGCGGACCTGTTGGATAACGTATCAGTATATTTAGATGATATAGTTATCTTTACAAAGACAGTACATGAACATGTTAAACTCGTTAAAGAAGTCTTAAAGCGACTAAACCATGTCAAACTTAAGATGAACGAGGACAAGTGTTCTTTTGCTAAAGATACTATACACTTACTTGGTTACAAGGTATCTGCAGCAAGGGTAGAAATTGATCCTGGCAAGAAACAATTTCTGTTGGATTTATCAACACCGATTACTGGAAGAGATGTGAACTCTGTGTGTGGGTTTGTTAACTTCTTCTCAGATTTGGTACCTCATCTTTCTCATTACTTAAAGCCTTTCAGTCACCTACGGCTGCACAAAGGACCTTTGGGAAAGCTCTGGACTAAAGAATGTGATGATGCATTCAAGCTAGTCAAAAGTAAAGTGATGGACGCACCCATCATGCAATACCCTGTGGATGGCGTCCCAATCCAAGTAGCAGCCGACGCTTTAGACCGAGCGGTAGGTGGAGTGCTATACCAAACGATAAATGATAAACCACGTTACATATAATTATTTAGCAAGAGTTATAATAAGAGTCAACGGAATTACCCTACCGTTAAACAAGAGCTCCTTGCTATAGCTACTGCGCTAAGACAGTTTAAAGACTACCTTTATGGAAGTTACTTCACTGTCGCCTGTGATCAAAAGCCTTTAACATGTTTTAAAGACACGAACCCTGATTTACAGTTAGTGAGCCGCTGGCATGACATTATTGCTAAGTCCGCTTTTAACATTACACACATACCAGGAATACACAGTCATCTTCCTGACATGCTCTCTCGATTTGTCCCTGACTACCAGAAAACAGTTAAAGAGTTATTAGCAACCGATTGGATGCTTAATAAGAAATGGTTTAACCTCGCTCAATCAAGATGGGGTCCATTTACTATTAATATGTTCGCTGCAGAACATAACAAACAGGTTTCTGATTATAGGTCGTTGACTCATCCTAAAGGTGATGCCTTTCAACTTGACTTATCAAAGCATAATGCGTGGGCTGACACACCTTGGCAACTTATCGCACAGTAGTTAAAATTATGTTAATATTACCAAGTCTACCATTACGCCGTGTTGTCCCTTGCGTAGCTCCGACCCATGGATACGTGATTTATTTAATATGATACAAGACGAGTCTATCCATGTCGACCGTGAAACCGACACGTTCTTGTATCAGGGATCCTATTCTATTAAGAAGATACCTTGGAAACACACCATCGTGTGTCGCATCGGTCCTGGAGGTACCACTAAGTGGAAACCCTCAACCGAATTCTTAGCTAAACTAGAGGAGTCTAAGGAGTTTGAACAAAAATTCAAGACTCGTACAACATATGCACCCAACAAGAATGCAATCGAGGTAATGCCGATTGAGACGGCATTAGATCGTAAAACATGGAACTAGCTAAGGCCATGGATCAAAAACTCAAAGCTCTAAGAGGACCTGAAGCTCGCACTCAACTACTTAAAACGCTGCTGAAAGAACAACCAGGAGTTGCGAAATAACTTAAGAAGATACTTTAACAATCTTATGTTGTCAATTACGTATCTCAGGAGTCTACCCCTCCTGATACTGAAGTTGCCCTATCTAACGAGACTATGGTTCATCCAGCCAGCGTTACACAGAATCTGACTGACTTAGAAGAGCTCGAGAGTAGAGTTAAAATAAGATATAATTTAACTCATCGAGCATATGAGCATACTTATACGATGGCTATTCGTGCAGGGCTTGATCACCCGGCGCTGAAAATAACCATACGTGAAGTATTCTGACGCTGTACTGATTGTGAAAAGAACCAGATCAAGCACTACGGTTGAGCACCCCTAAAACGTGTGACAGAAGACCAACCGATGCGCCGAGTCATAGTAGATTTGGTTAAACTCCCGCGATCCAAGCATACTGGCGATGTATATATATCTGTCATTTCTTATGTATGGCTTCGGGCTATAATTTGCTTTATGCAATACCGAACAAACGCCCGCAAACAGTGGCAGAGTTATGCTATCACGTCTTTAATGACTTCGGTTTCCCCGAGTACTATGTTCTGATAACGGTAGTGAGTTTTGTACCGACGTAATGGAGGCACTTATACTCGTATCAGGCATGACCCAGAGGCGTGGTGTTCCTTATAAACCTCAATCGCGGGGTGCAAATGAGACACGTCATAGAGAACTAAAGAGCTATTGCGTACCGCACTAGATGACGTTGAGGATATGTGGCCTTATCATTTGAAATGGATTCAGACTCAAATGAATAGCTGCATGAATCCTCAAACTGGAATGCCCCCGTTTCACTATTTCTTTGGTCGCTATAGTGAATTACAAGCAACGTTTGACAAAAGTGCGCCCGAGAAACACGTTACTCCGTGGCTACAAAAGATCGAGCATATGCAGAACGTTGTTCACCCCTGTTTACTCGAGCACAAAAATGGTGTTCTACTTAAAGCGTATGACCGATGGAATAACACTAAGAACATTGTTCAGTTCAAAGTTGGCGACTATGTTAACATTATAAATCGCAATGCCAACGTTACCGAGCTCTCTTCTAAGACAATCGGACCTTTTGTTATTTCCTACCATGATGAGAAGAGTAATACTTACGAAGTGAAAAACATAGATGGTACTAGCGCACCTAATCTAGGCACTCACCGTATCCCCACCTCCGAACTCTCATTCGCTCGCTCATTTGATTCTGATGTCCCAGTTATGGAGTCACAAGTCAAAGATATAATTGACAAATCATCCGAAGACGGTTACACTTACTACAAGACCCGTTTTATGGATGGAACAGTAGCTTAGCTAACCTCTGATGCGTTTCGTGAATCGCGCGACTTCCTTCGTATTTTTAATGAGAAATGCAATAAGCATTTACATAAGAACACACGAGATAAACGGAAAGGGTTTCCTCATGTGACTACAAACCCGGATGGATCTGAAATTCCCTATTTGCCACCTACTTCCTATGTGACTAAGCTTTCTGATTTGAATACCAACAGAGCAGAAAATTCTTCGAACTTACATACTCATGAAGAACAACCTTTGGCTATTGCCTTACCAAGTAATAAACGTAGGACGCCTACATCGGAAATGGTTACTGGACCACATACTAAACGACATAGAGTACAACATGAGTCTTGAACTCGTACATATAGCCACATAATTACTCGATAAGCCATGACCGAAACCGTTTTACTTTGGTTTTCACTTTACGAACTAGATCGTACCTTCACGTACGTCCGTAGTCTTAAAAGCTACTGGGGGCTATGTAGAAATACGGTCTCCGGTCAGTCTAAAATATCAAGATCAGATGAGATAACAAATTGGTTTTTTTTGTATTTAAAATAATTTAATACAAATTCTTTTTCCAATATTTCCAAAGTGTTGTAAGTTCACTTTGATGGCTCCAATAGCCTGAGTATTTGGTATGACTCATTTACTTGGACCTATTTGAGACGATAGTAGATGTAGGATATTATAAACTAAATTGTATAATCTCTGAACTACTACTTACAGGTTTTGGTCTTCCCGCCAATCTCCAACATTTAATAGTCTTTTTCTTTTTTATTACTTTTCTTCAGATGGAACTTTATTTATACTAGCCAATGTATTGACTTGACTTACGTTCTTATTATCGTTCTCAGATATTAAAGTATCTTAAAGTATTTTAAGTTTTAAGTGAATAGTTGTGATTTATTTGATTCGAGAATCCCTGCTTTTATATGCATTGGACTCGTAATCCTTGAGCCATTGAAAACACCTCTTAAGGTGGAAAAGGTTCTCACTTAATTTATGATCCAATCCAAAGGCAGTGTCGCCACGTCTTCAACTGATCGTGCTTTGTAATCTTTGGCCTTATACGTTTAGATTGTACTCCTCCGATATTTAGGGATGCCCTTATGCCCATCAGAGATTTTCTATAATGATGTTTCCGTACTCCCGGTACTTCGGCTCCGAGATTAATTTCCATCTGTAATATTTCTGTGTCCCTCTTTGAGTTTAGATTCTCTCCTTGGTTGATGCTGGGATAAACCTTGTTGAGCCTCAGGTGTTTGACCGTAGTTTTATGCTTGGTAAACAATCTTGGTATACTGTGAACAATAATCCCCCTGAAGCTATAGATGTGGTTTGACGGAATCCAAGCTTCCTAAAAAAATATTGATCCTGAGGTCTGCTTCGAAGATGTGGGCAAAAATTAGACTTAGAAAAATATCTGATTCTTGCTTGTGACATCCTGTAAGAGGGAAGATTTCCTGTAAGAGGGAAATCTAGACTGAAAAAATATTAATATTGTGGAGTATGTACTGAATCAACAGGCGTGTTGGCTTGGTGGTAAAGTACTTCGCTAAAAAATGTATAGGTCGCTGGTTCGTTTCCCAGTGGCTTCAAAACTTTTGCATTTGGTGTTAATCTGGTTGGCCCATGGCCCAGTTGACAACTGTCTTGTGCGTTACGTTCGAATATTGGATCAAAATGTGTACGGTCAGAAGCCCCAAAATTGGGGAGAGGTTCAGTCCACTGCATGCAGGCCAGAAAGTCAGACAAAAACAAGCAGGACAAAGATCAGCCCAGTAACTCGTAGTACAATAACAGGTGTCGAGCACAAATATTTTTGTTTCAAAAAAAAAAACAATATATAAAAACAAGAACGTTAACGTTTGCACACTTTGGCCTGAAAAATCCTACATTTGAGCTCTTTAATTTTCGTGTTGCTCGTTGCTCTTCAGCTTTCATCATTGGGAGCTCATTGCACACAGCTTCTAACTTTGTAAACCCTAAACCCTAAACCTTAAAACCCTAATTTATTTCAAGAGAAATATAAGCTTTCCAGCCCCGCTTTATCGGGTTCTCAGTCTCTATGCTCTGTGCGAGTATGCATTCTCTCCAGCCAGGCTTAACCATGGTTTTCTTGTGTTTAACGAACAATTTCCCCACGAGTGCTTTTGTCAAAGCATCAGCAGTCATTTCGTCTGTGGGCGTGTATCGTAGGACCACCGAATTGTCTTGAATTTTATCCCGGATAAAATAGTGCCTTAGGTCGAGGTGTTTGGTCCTGCGGTTCACCTTATCATCTTCAGCAATTTTTATCGCTGATTGGTTGTCTTGATTGATGACAATTGGTCCAATGTCGATACTAAGTTCCGACAACAAATTTCGCAGCCAGCAGATTTCCTTTGTGACTTCATTCAAAGCAATAATTTCTGCTTCGCAAGTGGATTGTGCTGTCAATTTCTGTTTTCTTGATCCCCAAATCACAGGTGCATTGCACATAAAAAATGACGTAGCCACTTGTTGATTTACGGTCTGTTGCGTCAGAGGCAAAGCTTGCGTCAGCGAAAGCTACCGGCTGTAGGGGTATCTCAGGGTCAAATCTTAGTCCATATCCAGAGGTGCCTTTCAGATATCGAAATACTCGCTTGGCAGCATTCCAGTGACGTAGGAGTGGTTTATCAAGGTGCCTGGATAATTGGTTCACGGCGAATGTTATATCTGGTCGCGTACCATCAGCTAAGTATTATAGGGCATATTTCCGGCGGGCCTGTCAGAATGACATGGTGTCAAATCCGATTGCGCAAGGGTACTGGTGACGGCTGAGCATTTTCCAAATTATATTATTGGATTAATGTGCTGACGTAGATTTGTTGGTGTATGGTGACTACTCCCGAGGGCAGAAATCCCATTTTCATTTTTTAAAACCATTCCGCTGTTGGCATTGACTTTGTTGACCATTTTTTGAATAAAATTTCCTCCAAAATATCCAGAGTTCGTTTGTCAGACATATACAATAACCAAGTCCAAGGTGCCATCGGGGTTTTTTCGAAAAAATAATGATGGGTCTGATCGCGTTGGTTGATATCCCTGTTGACCTAAAACCTCACAGACCTCCACAAAGTATAAGTAGCCAGATTGCTTTGGCCATATAGTGGTAAATTTACTCTGCACCATACGGCTTTGTTCCCTTGTCTGTACTCATGATATAGTTTCTACTCCTCTTCGCTGAATAAATCAAGGGCCAGGTTTAGTCCTTGCGGCATCCTCATATATACATAACGGTCCATTTTCTCGTTTAGGTATGCGTTCGGCGAGTCGAATTGTCTGACATACCATTTCTTACTGGCTGTTAGTGCCAAACAAATTCGGACGGTCTCTTTGCTCACCACTTTGGCGTCACTCCGTTCGAAATCCACTCCTTCGACAGCATTGTATCCGGCTACGGTCAGTCGTCCTTTAAATCGCTCGATTTTTCCAGCAGAGTCCATTTTGGGAGTAAAAACCCATTTGGAATTCATAACCGTGCTTTTTGCAGGTTTAGAGTCTACAAGAGTGAAGGTCCCTCGTTCCACTAGGTCTCGGACTTCTCTGGTCGCTGCGTCCATCCCCTCCTTTTTATTGGAAAAATTGTCAATCTCCCGGAAGGTCTTGGGAATTGGGATCTGCGCCGGCCTCGCCGGCGTTGGTTGTTGCCGATGTTGAGTAGCTGAAAAGGCAGTTGTCGAGTTTCTTCTTCGTCGAGAGCGACAACTGTTATTGCTATTGTTGTTCATCCAAGATGGATTATCTGAATTTGTGACCTCTTCGAAGATCGGCGACCGGCTTTTTTCCGTTTTCGCTTTGAGATGTGAGCGGATATGGTGTCAGTTTGGTCTCTGGAAGCAGTAGAACAATTTGATTTTGATAAAACGTCAGAGTACACCGGCTCTCGATAGCGTTTACTAGAGGCGGCTTGAGTATTTTCGCCTGGTTCCATAGGCTGTGAAGATACGGTCGATAAGTCGTCGTTCGTCGGCTCAGCTTTTCTTCCTGTAGTCTGCTCCGTACATCGTGCATCCTTCCATATGTAAAATTCATCCTAAAAAAACGTATATCTCTGGTTCGTGATACTCTGTTGGTTTCTGGACTAAAAAACTCGGAAAGTATCAGAGGTGGTTCGCTAGGGGTAAGCCATCACAATTCCACGGCGAGCGCGCTTATCCCATTTGTTGCTTTTAGTCGTCTTCCTCCATATACATTTGCTGCCGAAAGTTCGAAAACGGTTATAATTTGGTTTACGGCCAGTGAACCTTTCGATTGGCGTTGTCGGGTTCCTCTTACTCCCGACGTTGTTGTGAGCGTCTGTGACATGTTGGTATGCTTCACTCCAAAATTCATCACCTAATTCTGAGTTGTGCAGAGTCGCCTCTAGCTCTTCCTAAATTAGTACGATGGCTCCGCTCAATTTTTCCATTGTGTTGTGGTGAGTCTTTTGGTGTTGATCGAATATCGTAGCCAAGTCTTCGCAAGTTAGTCTCTACTTCCTTATCCACAAATTCGAGCCTCGGTCGAATTGTAAAATGTTTGCTTTTCGTCCACTTAGTACTGTTAAGTCGTCCAATGCTCCGAGTAAGGTGTCATATACTACAGGCGCTTTCTTGGTGGACAGAGGTTCGAATTTCTCAAATTCGGAGCAATCGTCTATGAGAGTAAGGCCATAGCAATTTCTCCGATACTCCGTTTAAATTTTCCAATAAGGTCAATACAGAGTGAGTCCATTGGGTTTTGTGATGGGGCGTTCTTTCTGATTTTTCGTGCCCGACGTCTGACAAGTTTACCTCGCAGTTTGCATGGTAGTCGATAGGTGACAGGCCCTTGGGTAAGTGATCCGGGTGCGCTAGTCGTTCATGCCAGCTGGCGGCGTAGGCAAATTCTTTTGGAAAAAAATCCAGGGGTACGATGTAAACGCCTTGCTTTTGCTCGCAATTATATACCAGGTGTTGGGGAGATGTAAGAGGCAGACTGCGTTATCCATGTAGATTTTGTATCCTGCCTTGGTTAATTGAGGGACGCTGATTAGGTTGGTCTTTAGAGTTGGTCCATAAATAGCCCTTCCAGCGTCACTCAATTGTCCTGAGTGAGTTGCGATTCCAATAGTCCCGTCAGCTAGGTGTACGTTTGTGAAGTGACGTTTTGCGTTTGACATCAACTCCAAATCGTTAATAATGTGGACTGAGGCTCCACTTACCAGAGTCCCACTAGGTTCAGTCGTTGTTATTTTGTCAGTCGTAGATGCTCTTTGGCCGAAAATTCTCTCAGTCTATGGTTTTGATTGGTGAAGAGATAACGGCCTCATTAAATTTATCGCTAAAAGCTTCATCTTCTTCGGAGTCGCTGCCGGACAGCAGGTTGGGTAGGTCATCGTAGTCAGCCTCACTAGAGCTGTCGAGTAGAAGTCCCGCCGGTCCATCGTCTTCGTTCGAACTATAATTATTTAGAGTAAAATCTGATAGTTCTCTCTCATCTGGCTCGGTGTTTGGCTTCATCCCAAATCCAGGGCAATTTTCGGGGTTTGCCATGATGGCTTCTGGCATGTCATCATCCGAAAATTCGACGTCAGATTCGACATAGTCGCCAACTGCAGAGAATGCTCTAACGCCTTCATCGTCACTACTCGAATTTTGCTCATCATTCTTGTCCAAATTAAACGTTACTTTAGGAGGTTTACGCATTTCCTCCCTCGAGTAATGACCTCTTACGTTAGATGCTTTTCTGTAAAATTCATTACGTTTATCTTGATGATAGTTGGGGTTCTTCGACGGATAGTCGGCACGTCGTGAGTAGGGTGTAGATTTCGGTGTTGAATAGTCATTGCGGTAAGACTTGGACTCATCAGCTTTATTGCTGTGATGTCGTTCGTTGAATTATTTCCACGATTGTTGGAGTATCGGTTTTCATAAGATTTGCGATGTTCCCTGCGGTCAGAGTAGACGTGCGGTCTGGGTCTGCGATGCTTGGATCGGCAATCACGAGCAAGGTGACCTGGTTTGCTACAATTGAAGCACTTTCGGTCTGTTCTGGCAGAAAGTGCTCTCTCTCCTCCTCGAGTCTCTGTATTGGAGGTCGATGTTTGAATTTCCTCCGTGTCGAATTTTCGGAGATATTCGCAGAGCTCCTCGTAACTCATAACATCAGTATCAACTGTGTTGAGATGAGTTCTTGCTGCTTTAAAACGTTCATTGAGACCTTCTTTCAAGACGGTCTTCAAGTCAATCTCAGACGGTGGAGCCTCGCGTTTCTCCAATTCAATTTTCTTCAAATTAATATCACCAATAAAGGCCTCCAAAGTTTCGTTACTTTTCTGCGTTTTTGCCAAGAGCTCCTTTTTCAAACGGCCAATTCTTCCCCGGGTGTTAATCTTAAATTTGGTTACTAATGCCTTGAAAAACGCGTAGGGTTCCTTCATGATATGGAGTAACTCCTGTTGAAGTCGTCGAGAGATCGTATGATAAATTGACTCAGACGCGGCTCCACGATCCTCTTGAGTAAACGTTTCACGTTGAGTCTCATAGTAGTCGTCGGGTGGTTTAGCGGCTTCGATCAGTTGTAGGCGACCCTAATTCATCAGGATCATATCCAATTGAGCTTTCCATTGGTCCCATTGGACCGGCTTATCCAAAATCAGGAATTTAACCTTTGGTTTCAAATCGAAGCTTGTCATTCTCAGAGTAGAGGTAAATTGGACCTGATAGGTTATTGTTCTCAGATATTGAAGTATCTTAAAGTGTTTTAAGTTTCAAGTGAATAGTTGTGATTTATTTGATTCGAGAGTCCCTGCTTTTATATCCTTTGGACTCGTAATATTTGAGCCATTAAAAAAACACCTTTTTAGGTGAAAAATATTCTCACTTAATCTATGCTTCAATCCAAAGGCAGTGTCGCCACGTCTTCAACTGATCGTGCTTTGTAATCTTTGGCCTTATACGTGTAGATTGTACTCCTCCGATATTTAGGGATGCCCTTATGCCCATCAGAGATTTTCTATAATGATGTTTCCGTACTCCCGGTACTTCGGCTCCGAGATTAATTTCCATCTGTAATATTTCTGTGTCCCTCGTTGAGTTTAGATTCTCTCCTTGGTTGATGCTGGGATAAACCTTGTTGAGCCTCAGGTGTTTGACCGTAGTTTTATGCCTGGTAACTGCCGAGATACCGGACTCTAAAACATTCAGATGTCGATGCGTTTAAGTCGACTTAAATGTTGAAAATGCATGGGCAAATCACGGTGGTTGTTGACAAGACCATTGCTAAAGTATATTTATATACAGAATGTTACCATCACGTTGTGTTGTCCCTGAGACAGTCAGATAGATGACCCATCAAAGTGATTTCAATGGTATAATGTGAGCCAATCTAAAACGCCTTGACGACATACTATAAGTCGCATGGGTTCAGTTGGAACGACCAAATTAACGTCATCTGAAACTTTGAAAAAAAAGGTTGAAGAATCCTATATCCTCTCATGATACCTGGGTCTCAAGATGAGACCAAGACAACACAAGCCCCTGCCTGGACTTAATACTGAGATACGAGCTGATTCTACAGAATCAAAGCGGATCGCATCACTAGCAAGCGCTTGGACAGAGTCACTGCTAACAAAAACGAAACCAGTCTATCTAGGCAGCTGATGAACGACTTCTCAGATATATACGATCCTGTCTCCCAGCTAACGTACATACTTCGGCTCCGAGATTAATTTCCATCTGTAATATTTCTGTGTCCCTCGTTGAGTTTAGATTCTCTCCTTGGTTGATGCTGGGATAAACCTTGTTGAGCCTCAGGTGTTTGACCGTAGTTTTATGCCTGGTAACTGCCGAGATACCGGACTCTAAAACATTCAGATGTCGATGCGTTTAAGTCGACTTAAATGTTGAAAATGCATGGGCAAATCACGGTGGTTGTTGACAAGACCATTGCTAAAGTATATTTATATACAGAATGTTACCATCACGTTGTGTTGTCCCCTGAGACAGTCAGATAGATGACCCATCAAAGTGATTTCAATGGTATAATGTGAGCCAATCTAAAACGCCTTGACGACATACTATAAGTCGCATGGGTTCAGTTGGAACGACCAAATTAACGTCATCTGAAACTTTGAAAAAAAAGGTTGAAGAATCCTATATCCCTCGCATGATACCTGGGTCTCAAGATGAGACCAAGACAACACAAGCCCCCCCTGCCTGGACTTAATACTGAGATACGAGCTGATTCTACAGAATCAAAGCGGATCGCATCACTAGCAAGCGCTTGGACAGAGTCACTGCTAACAAAAAAAACGAAACCAGTCTATCTAGGCAGCTGATGAACGACTTCTCAGATATATACGATCCTGTCTCCCAGCTAACGTACATACTTCGGCTCCGAGATTAATTTCCATCTGTAATATTTCTGTGTCCCTCGTTGAGTTTAGATTCTCTCCTTGGTTGATGCTGGGATAAACCTTGTTGAGCCTCAGGTGTTTGACCGTAGTTTTATGCTTGGTAACTGCCGAGATACCGGACTCTAAAACATTCAGATGTCGATGCGTTTAAGTCGACTTAAATGTTGAAAATGCATGGGCAAATCACGGTGGTTGTTGACAAGACCATTGCTAAAGTATATTTATATACAGAATGTTACCATCACGTTGTGTTGTCCCCTGAGACAGTCAGATAGATGACCCATCAAAGTGATTTCAATGGTATAATGTGAGCCAATCTAAAACGCCTTGACGACATACTATAAGTCGCATGGGTTCAGTTGGAACGACCAAATTAACGTCATCTGAAACTTTGAAAAAAAAAGGTTGAAGAATCCTATATCCCTCGCATGATACCTGGGTCTCAAGATGAGACCAAGACAACACAAGCCCCTGCCTGGACTTAATACTGAGATACGAGCTGATTCTACAGAATCAAAGCGGATCGCATCACTAGCAAGCGCTTGGACAGAGTCACTGCTAACAAAAAAACGAAACCAGTCTATCTAGGCAGCTGATGAACGACTTCTCAGATATATACGATCCTGTCTCCCAGCTAACGTACATACTTCGGCTCCGAGATTAATTTCCATCTGTAATATTTCTGTGTCCCTCGTTGAGTTTAGATTCTCTCCTTGGTTGATGCTGGGATAAACCTTGTTGAGCCTCAGGTGTTTGACCGTAGTTTTATGCTTGGTAACTGCCGAGATACCGGACTCTAAAACATTCAGATGTCGATGCGTTTAAGTCGACTTAAATGTTGAAAATGCATGGGCAAATCACGGTGGTTGTTGACAAGACCATTGCTAAAGTATATTTATATACAGAATGTTACCATCACGTTGTGTTGTCCCCTGAGACAGTCAGATAGATGACCCATCAAAGTGATTTCAATGGTATAATGTGAGCCAATCTAAAACGCCTTGACGACATACTATAAGTCGCATGGGTTCAGTTGGAACGACCAAATTAACGTCATCTGAAACTTTGAAAAAAAGGTTGAAGAATCCTATATCCTCGCATGATACCTGGGTCTCAAGATGAGACCAAGACAACACAAGCCCCTGCCTGGACTTAATACTGAGATACGAGCTGATTCTACAGAATCAAAGCGGATCGCATCACTAGCAAGCGCTTGGACAGAGTCACTGCTAACAAAAACGAAACCAGTCTATCTAGGCAGCTGATGAACGACTTCTCAGATATATACGATCCTGTCTCCCAGCTAACGTACATACTTCGGCTCCGAGATTAATTTCCATCTGTAATATTTCTGTGTCCCTCGTTGAGTTTAGATTCTCTCCTTGGTTGATGCTGGGATAAACCTTGTTGAGCCTCAGGTGTTTGACCGTAGTTTTATGCTTGGTAACTGCCGAGATACCGGACTCTAAAACATTCAGATGTCGATGCGTTTAAGTCGACTTAAATGTTGAAAATGCATGGGCAAATCACGGTGGTTGTTGACAAGACCATTGCTAAAGTATATTTATATACAGAATGTTACCATCACGTTGTGTTGTCCCCTGAGACAGTCAGATAGATGACCCATCAAAGTGATTTCAATGGTATAATGTGAGCCAATCTAAAACGCCTTGACGACATACTATAAGTCGCATGGGTTCAGTTGGAACGACCAAATTAACGTCATCTGAAACTTTGAAAAAAAGGTTGAAGAATCCTATATCCCTCGCATGATACCTGGGTCTCAAGATGAGACCAAGACAACACAAGCCCCTGCCTGGACTTAATACTGAGATACGAGCTGATTCTACAGAATCAAAGCGGATCGCATCACTAGCAAGCGCTTGGACAGAGTCACTGCTAACAAAAACGAAACCAGTCTATCTAGGCAGCTGATGAACGACTTCTCAGATATATACGATCCTGTCTCCCAGCTAACGTACATACTTCGGCTCCGAGATTAATTTCCATCTGTAATATATTTCTGTGTCCCTCGTTGAGTTTAGATTCTCTCCTTGGTTGATGCTGGGATAAACCTTGTTGAGCCTCAGGTGTTTGACCGTAGTTTTATGCTTGGTAACTGCCGAGATACCGGACTCTAAAACATTCAGATGTCGATGCGTTTAAGTCGACTTAAATGTTGAAAATGCATGGGCAAATCACGGTGGTTGTTGACAAGACCATTGCTAAAGTATATTTATATACAGAATGTTACCATCACGTTGTGTTGTCCCCTGAGACAGTCAGATAGATGACCCATCAAAGTGATTTCAATGGTATAATGTGAGCCAATCTAAAACGCCTTGACGACATACTATAAGTCGCATGGGTTCAGTTGGAACGACCAAATTAACGTCATCTGAAACTTTGAAAAAAAGGTTGAAGAATCCTATATCCCTCGCATGATACCTGGGTCTCAAGATGAGACCAAGACAACACAAGCCCCTGCCTGGACTTAATACTGAGATACGAGCTGATTCTACAGAATCAAAGCGGATCGCATCACTAACAAGCGCTTGGACAGAGTCACTGCTAACAAAAAAACGAAACCAGTCTATCTAGGCAGCTGATGAACGACTTCTCAGATATATACGATCCTGTCTCCCAGCTAACGTACATACTTCGGCTCCGAGATTAATTTCCATCTGTAATATTTCTGTGTCCCTCGTTGAGTTTAGATTCTCTCCTTGGTTGATGCTGGGATAAACCTTGTTGAGCCTCAGGTGTTTGACCGTAGTTTTATGCTTGGTAACTGCCGAGATACCGGACTCTAAAACATTCAGATGTCGATGCGTTTAAGTCGACTTAAATGTTGAAAATGCATGGGCAAATCACGGTGGTTGTTGACAAGACCATTGCTAAAGTATATTTATATACAGAATGTTACCATCACGTTGTGTTGTCCCCTGAGACAGTCAGATAGATGACCCATCAAAGTGATTTCAATGGTATAATGTGAGCCAATCTAAAACGCCTTGACGACATACTATAAGTCGCATGGGTTCAGTTGGAACGACCAAATTAACGTCATCTGAAACTTTGAAAAAAAGGTTGAAGAATCCTATATCCTCGCATGATACCTGGGTCTCAAGATGAGACCAAGACAACACAAGCCCCTGCCTGGACTTAATACTGAGATACGAGCTGATTCTACAGAATCAAAGCGGATCGCATCACTAGCAAGCGCTTGGACAGAGTCACTGCTAACAAAAACGAAACCAGTCTATCTAGGCAGCTGATGAACGACTTCTCAGATATATACGATCCTGTCTCCCAGCTAACGTACAAACAAATATTAGTCGTATACTTACATTTGAGCCTTCACGTAAAAATGGACAGGAAGAACCTTCAAGTCCAGGTAGTGTTGCAGCGGAATTCACCCCTCCGGATTGAGACATTGCAGAATCATCGAAGGCAGCTATTTCAAAATATTTATTGTAGAATTATGTACTTGGATAAGACGACGACAGAGAAAAAAGTACAAAAGGTACGGGATTGCACACTTGAATCTAAAGCAGTTTATAACTCAAATGGATCACGAATGCAATGACTGCAAGAGTAGCCGGGTCAAGGGCTACGGATACGCGCCTGTGTCATGAGTATCTGAAGACGAGTCGTTGCGCCGGGTTACTATTGATTTGGTTGAGCTGTCCATGTCTGAACACACAAACGATCAGTATGTTTGTCACGTCTCTAATATTGCTTCACTATATAACGTTCCTATATCTTCTAAAAGATAAATGAGAGACTACAGGTCTCAGGCCAGATTTTACAGCAAGAAATCATATTTGATTTATGTAAGTCATCAGAGTTAGCTCACTCCCGAGAGCTAATCAAGTTGCTCAAATTACTCTCAAGAGTTCAGTTATTACTTAATTGACTTCCGCGAGCAGATTAAATTTCTCAGCCGATTCCCGAAAGTGGATTAAGCCTGTCAACCGCAACATTCTAATATTAGCTGCGGTTCTATGTGAGTCACAGCCTATGCGGAAAGGCATCATGTGATCAGCGTGAGATTTAGTTGCAGAGAAAAAAGCATCGAAGTGTTAAAGTGTTCCGCATAAGGTTTCTCATACTGACCATGCGAGGTTTTACTCTGACCAGCCCAAGCGACTGAACACTAGCACAAACACCTTAGGTATAAAACCAAAGGTGAGGTCGGAAATAACTATATTCATTTGTACATTATTCAAAGTATGCTACCTTGCACTCAACAATAAATCAAAACAAATTGTGGCAGAGAGCATTTATAAGTGTTTTGCAGATGTCGGCTGTCCATTTATAGTTTGCCCTGACAACAGTAGTGACTTTACAGGAGATGACAAGGTGGTTGTGCAAGATGCTAGCGAGGTGAACATGAAAACATAAGTTCATATGTAGACGATGCATACATGTGGCTATACTCGACTAATTGGGTACGCTCGCAAATAAACGAGAATTTCTCTTACCTCTTACACCATACCCTGGGTCAGAATCGACCTCTTGCCTTCTATATATAGACAAATAATTACGCGAGCAAATGGGCCCGCCATCTAGACGGTTGGAGTGACAGCAGTTGTGAACTAGTGTTTTAAAAATATTGTATTTCACACCCACTTCCATGTATGTATGTGCAAATAGAGTATATCCCACAGCACATTGGTGTATAGTGTAGACAGTGAGTATGACAGGCTATTCTACTATCAAGCACCTTTCAAACCGTGTGTTTGCAAGAGATATGGTTCAACACACATCTATCGTGCGCGTGTTGTTAGATGTAGAGATGAGTAATTTGTTTCCGCTCTATAACAAGGTAGCTTTGAAATATACAGATACAAGGAAGAGACGTTTCCTGATAGACACGATGATAGAGCTCGTCTCCGCGTGCTTGTACAGATGACCTAGCCGTTCAGCAGTTTCTGCACGATTACGCACTGACTGTCATTGAGTTTGATTTGTCTCTTGTCGAAACAAACAGAGTTATAGAAGAAAACAAGATCGACCCAATTGCCGCTATGATGGATAGGGGTACAAAAACATTGAAAGTAGAACAGTGTTATCGCGATAAAATATACAACCTAACTATTAAATATCTGCAAGTCGATGAATGCTGGTTTTCGGCGCCATGGTATTAGCACGGATCCTACCCTAAGAGACATCGTGGCTGTTTTCGTCATTATCGATGGACACTCTTTAACACGAGAGACAACATTTTACCTCTACCAGACGCGTTGACCGTTGAAAAGCAAGGCATCTCCAAGAAGCCCGGAAGTAGTCAACTGTCCGCAAAGGTAGTGGATGATAACTTGTCGCACCAAGGGCTGGTTGAGAGTACATGAGGATCTAACACAGCTGCAGAAGAGCTTGATCATGTATATAAAGTATCTTGAGCGACAGAACACTACATCAACCGCACGCAATCATAGTTTACAGACTGTTCGCCCAATTGGGGATTGTGTGGCGTTCATCACGATGAATGTTAAGGCCACAAAAGACAAGTAAAAATGCATCGAGCGTGAACTTGATACTATCGCTGATATTGAGCCTTTTAGAGTTGAATCGTATGCACCTGCTTCGTCAGCGCAGCGTCCTTATTGGTATCAGAACCTGGGTTTGAGAAGTACTGCGTTGTATTGTACTCCAAAAACCATGGGAACAATATACCTTCACATCACTTCATTTGGAGGCTGCCGAAGAATAAGCCAGAGCGGTCGGAGACAGCCACGAGTATGGCGATAATACAATGCTCGAAGTTATTTACTGGAGATTATAACTTCAAAGCCGCCAAGAAGGTCCAGGTCATGAAATTGAATCCTTCCAGCGTTTTATGAAAGATCACCTGCGGCTGACTGAGTTCTCCATTCAGATACGTAGATGTCAACTTTCTTCGTGTGCATTTCACAGTCAAGTTTGAATGGATGAGACTGAGTTCAAAAGCACTCCATGGGTACCAACACTAAGTCTTGACGAAAATGGTGAGCACTATTAGAGACTGGATGAAACACTCGCAATGGACCCTACAGGCAAACTTACGGATGCAAATCTGCCTCCGCGAAGACTCGCTAGAGAAAGCTGCGCGCAAACCCACATATAGTTTATTGAAAATCACCTGCTCTTACTCTGAAGGTTTGAAAGACGTTTAAGCTAATATGCGAGCAATAATTACTTGTAATGGCTGTTTGATCTCACGTATGATGTACTTCGTAAGCAGTCTACTGAATAGCGAGAGGGACCTATACTTGGAGACGATCAGACAAAAAGATTACAAGTGTATATGTGGTGATCCAGTTGTACCTAAATATCATCCCTTGGCCATAGTGTTAGGTACACGCAAACAAATTCTTATGCAATGACGAGATTAATGGAACGTATTATACCAAGGGTAGGAAGTGCGTCTATGATGTTTATGACCCACTTATCTGTTATAATTGTGCTGATCCTGGCGAGGTACGCAACCCAGATGATGGTGTCTAATACATTTATCCGCACCACGTGCGAACGGTTTCGCCTCTTAGCAAGAGTTAGAAAACGAAAGAGAATAAACAGTGGAACGATGATTCAGACTCTGATGCAGCTGTACAATCTTGATAAAATACTCTGAATAGAAACATAGAAACCTTATACTCGAGGTTATGTACAATTCAAACCTGTACGTAATACGACGGCTTGCTGTATGCACATGGTGGTGTGCTTGTATTGAGTTTTTATATACTTTCGTTGAAGGCGCATTTGAAGGCGTCAATTGTGTGGTTCAAGTCGTCTAGGTTGCGATTGGTCTGTTGTCGTTCCTTTTTTCGGCTCTGTCTCAGATTCACTATTGCTATCCGCTAGAGTACTGACATACTATAATTGGTGTCACTACTAGTAGAGCCGCTATGTGTCATTTGGTGCTGTCGATCTCACGGTGTTAACCGTCGACAAATGCTTTCTCCTCGGTTGATTCATATTTCCTATATACCAAGCCTCTTGTCTTGCTCTATAGAATAACCAAAAAAAGTTCTATAAAAAAAAAATGGGTCTGTCTCGAAGACTCGCTAGAGAAAGCTGCGCGCAAACCCACATATAGTTTATTGAAAATCACCTGCTCTTACTCTGAAGGTTTGAAAGACGTTTAAGCTAATATGCGAGCAATAATTACTTGTAATGGCTGTTTGATCTCACGTATGATGTACTTCGTAAGCAGTCTACTGAATAGCGAGAGGGACCTATACTTGGAGACGATCAGACAAAAAGATTACAAGTGTATATGTGGTGATCCAGTTGTACCTAAATATCATCCCTTGGCCATAGTGTTAGGTACACGCAAACAAATTCTTATGCAATGACGAGATTAATGGAACGTATTATACCAAGGGTAGGAAGTGCGTCTATGATGTTTATGACCCACTTATCTGTTATAATTGTGCTGATCCTGGCGAGGTACGCAACCCAGATGATGGTGTCTAATACATTTATCCGCACCACGTGCGAACGGTTTCGCCTCTTAGCAAGAGTTAGAAAACGAAAGAGAATAAACAGTGGAACGATGATTCAGACTCTGATGCAGCTGTACAATCTTGATAAAATACTCTGAATAGAAACATAGAAACCTTATACTCGAGGTTATGTACAATTCAAACCTGTACGTAATACGACGGCTTGCTGTATGCACATGGTGGTGTGCTTGTATTGAGTTTTTCTATACTTTCGTTGAAGGCGCATTTGAAGGCGTCAATTGTGTGGTTCAAGTCGTCTAGGTTGCGATTGGTCTGTTGTCGTTCCTTTTTCGGCTCTGTCTCAGATTCACTATTGCTATCCGCTAGGAGTACTGACATACTATAATTGGTGTCACTACTAGTAGAGCCGCTATGTGTCATTTGGTGCTGTCGATCTCACGGTGTTAACCGTCGACAAATGCTTTCTCCTCGGTTGATTCATATTTCCTATATACCAAGCCTCTTGTCTTGCTCTATAGAATAACCAAAAAGTTCTATAAAAAAAATGGGTCTGTCTCGAAGACTCGCTAGAGAAAGCTGCGCGCAAACCCACATATAGTTTATTGAAAATCACCTGCTCTTACTCTGAAGGTTTGAAAGACGTTTAAGCTAATATGCGAGCAATAATTACTTGTAATGGCTGTTTGATCTCACGTATGGTGTACTTCGTAAGCAGTCTACTGAATAGCGAGAGGGACCTATACTTGGAGACGATCAGACAAAAAGATTACAAGTGTATATGTGGTGATCCAGTTGTACCTAAATATCATCCCTTGGCCATAGTGTTAGGTACACGCAAACAAATTCTTATGCAATGACGAGATTAATGGAACGTATTATACCAAGGGTAGGAAGTGCGTCTATGATGTTTATGACCCACTTATCTGTTATAATTGTGCTGATCCTGGCGAGGTACGCAACCCAGATGATGGTGTCTAATACATTTATCCGCACCACGTGCGAACGGTTTCGCCTCTTAGCAAGAGTTAGAAAACGAAAGAGAATAAATAGTGGAACGATGATTCAGACTCTGATGCAGCTGTACAATCTTGATAAAATACTCTGAATAGAAACATAGAAACCTTATACTCGAGGTTATGTACAATTCAAACCTGTACGTAATACGACGGCTTGCTGTATGCACATGGTGGTGTGCTTGTATTGAGTTTTTTTCTATACTTTCGTTGAAGGCGCATTTGAAGGCGTCAATTGTGTGGTTCAAGTCGTCTAGGTTGCGATTGGTCTGTTGTCGTTCCTTTTTCGGCTCTGTCTCAGATTCACTATTGCTATCCGCTAGAGTACTGACATACTATAATTGGTGTCACTACTAGTAGAGCCGCTATGTGTCATTTGGTGCTGTCGATCTCACGGTGTTAACCGTCGACAAATGCTTTCTCCTCGGTTGATTCATATTTCCTATATACCAAGCCTCTTGTCTTGCTCTATAGAATAACCAAAAAGTTCTATAAAGAAAATGGGTCTGTCTCTCTTCTATCTTATTATATGTTCAAATAATTTTTAACATAGAAGTCAGTTAGAATTGTAGAGACGTATAGGATAACGTATTTCCCTCGTACAAGAAAAGGCGTTAGGCATTTATTGAACTGATCCTTTAAAATAACTAACATTTGATCATGTGCTTAATCTGATAAGTATAAATTCATCGGATAAACCAAGTTTAAACGTAGATTCTAATAAAAACCTGATTATTGAATAAACCCCATCATTATATACCCTACTCGTGTATTTCCTGACTACACTGCATACTGTTTTACATATGAAGTGAAGGAGAGATGACGGATGAAACACAACAGCAATAGTACGATATTCAATACCCACACCTGTTTGTTTTTGTATCAATTACATCGCTCCCTGAGATATTTCGGATTGTACTGAATTGATTTATCTCTGTATCTGGACTGCAGACCAAATGTGTAATGCCAAGCCACATCGATTCTCTCTTTTAGCGGTTTTGCTAAAATTGTAAAGCTGTGAATAGGACTGAGATGATATCAAAGTGGCCAGGGTGTTGTATGTTTTATTTGCTCGTGTACTTGTGCGCTGGTTGTTAAATCCAGATGGATGTGCTAAAACATCAGTCCATGACACGAACAAAAATACTATCAACAGTTTTCAATTGAATTCTCTAGTCACTATGCTCTAGACAACATTTACAATTGGTGTCGTACTGTGCCATGCGGTCTATTCGTATCATATAGTCGGAAGACAAAGATTTATAAGGGGATATACGGTTAGTATAGAGAGGCATGTGCTTGGTGGCAAGGTATATATAATGCAGGAAATAGAACTAGAAATAATGAAAAGTTACACGTAAAATACAAAGTAGATTATACATGACGGAAGATATATGATTGAAAGATATAAAATGGAGGATATATGAGAAGTTAGTTATACGGGGTATACAAAGAGGCTTATACGTGGTGGGATTATATATAACGGAAAGATATAGAGAAGAGGATATTTAGTGGGAGATATATTGAGAGTTAAACGGAAGATAAAAAGGAGAAGAATATGCGTGGCGGGAAGATATATAGTGCAAAGAATATATAGTGGCGATATATGATGGAAGATATATGATTGAGTCATACTGGGAATATAGAAAATAATATGCGTGCTGGGGAGATATTCAGTGCAAAGATATAAAGTGGGAAGAATATAATGCAAGACATATGGTGAGTTATACAGGGAGAGGAACATGCCTGCTGGGAAGATATATGCATAGTGCAATGATATATAGTTAAGATATACAATGGATGATATATGGGAAGTCATTCGAGGAATAAATAGTAGGATATGCGTGGTTGGAAGATATATATAGTGCAAAGATATTGAATTGTAAGAAGCAGATAATGGAAGGTTTATAGGAAGTTATACGGTGAATTTGGCGAGTGATATACACTGTGGACAGACATATTTAATGGTAGACATGGGTTTCAGAGGGAATATAGATAGTCACAGTATTCCTTCTTGGCGCTCACAAGATAGATCGATAAATGTATCCAAGATGATGTAGTATCCATTGCCCTAAACTGCCCCCGGCTGCACGGGAGTCACTTACTGTGATAGTTCAGTGTACCGTATAGTGGTGGCTAGTGTGACGAGTGCTGCTGAACTGGACGCGCAATGCGCAACCAGCGAGCCCTAAAAATTCAAGCCTTTCAACCCTGTAGTGGATGGTGGGAACGGCTGGATGTGCGGTCAGCATAGGTGTTCCTTGTGCCGCGGAGACGGGTGACACTATCCGCATCAGCGACAGGTATCAGGCACTACTACTGTGTGGTTAGTGCAATAGTCTACTGGTGCAAGCTGTGATATATCAGCGTTGACTTATACTCGTCTAATATCAATGAATATGACAGTTCCAGTCAATTTGTTGACTGAACATTCCAGATCAGATATTTAAGCATACCTCAGCGTGCTTCCTTGTTCGGGTGTAGCATTGTAGGGGATTTATATATATAACTAACCTCGTTTACAATACAGAAGACCACTAACGGTCCTTTCATTCTTTCTCCATCTTCCACCAAGTTACTAAAGCGCCATTTGATGTTATATTTTTTACCCGAATTTAACTAGATGTACTACTTTGTGTTTGCTGATATAAACTTAGTCGATCGTTCCAAAACTGAATAGTAGACCCCATAGTGAACACGAATAGGTATCTGAGAGGCGCACAATTATGAGTACATCATTATTTATTCGGAGCAAGTGATCATGGATCAATTGGGTATAAGATTTAAATATAAACGTATATATATATATAAGTATAAGTACAAGTACAAGTACAAGTACAAGTACAAGTACAAGTACAAGTACAAGTACAAGTACAAGTACAAGTACAAGTACAAGTATATATATATATATATATATATATATATATATTCTGTGTGTATAAAAATATCTGTATAGGTCTATGTGTACGCAGTACGCGTTATCGTCCCTAAGTGTGGGGCTGGATGTTCTGACTGCCCTTCCACGTGCTATTTGGCTCCAAAGTAGTGCGCTCACTCACAGCCCCTGCTTCCACGCAGATCATATAGTGAAAGCCATCGTCATCGAAGTCGCCCATTTTGGCCGCGTTCTCTTCCCACGGGTTCCATACGACTGTAGTATGTAGGGTTTAGGGTTGGGACATTGAATATTACATTTGAATATCACATCCCCTTTTGCACAAAAAAAAGGGGCTAAAAAACTCCCCAGCAACAGAGATTGTGATCATGTCTATCATCATACCAGTGTCAGGGAGGTTAGTCTTCTCCACATCCACAACCAGAGGCGTATCCTTTCCTGCCAGCCCCTTAATGGTCTGCGTTGAGAGTGTCTGCGAGTACACACTGTCGTAGAACCCATCCAGCTTCAACGAAGCCCGGGTTTCGCTCTTTGGAGCATCACCTGTGTGTGTTGAGGTACGCACACGCATGCCATAATAAGCAACAAGTGGATCTATATAGGCACGTATCAGAGGAAGGGACTGGGCGCGGTCGAATAAAGTACTGGCCCTTGATTGTGTAGACAGGCTATATGTAGAGGTACACATACGCATGCCATAATAAGCATCTGGTGTAGGTAATTATGTAGGTATGTATCAGAAATGGGGACTGGGGGTGGTTGAGTAGAGTACTGGCCCTTGATCGTGTAGACAAGGTATTTGTAGAGGTACGCCCACGAATGCCATAATAGGCAACTGGTGTAGATATTATGTAAGTATATATTAGAGATGGGGGTGGGCGCGGTTGGGTAGTGTACTCGTTCTAGATTATGTAGACAATATGTATGTAGATATACTCATGCGCATGCCATAATAAGCAAATGGTGTAGCTATGTAGGTATGTATCAGAAAAGAGGACTGGGCGCGGTTAAGAGAGTACTCGTACTTAATTGTTGCGTAGGCAGTTCAGTGTATAATTGAATGGGGCAAACAGTGTGCGTAAGTTTTTAATAACGACCCACAATTTGCGGTATGCGCTTTTGGCTACCTGGCGGATAAATTCGGTGGAGTGTTCGTTCCTAAGCTCAACTAATATGCAATCCACAAGGCATATACTTTACAAATAGTAGACCGGACTCTATATACATTTGTGCCTCTCAATAGATCAAGACAAACTTGATATATTAAAGTTAACAAATATTACCCATGATACAGCAAGTCATACCTGCATGCACATGTACATATATATATATATATATATATATATATATATATATATATATATATATATATATATATATTGTACATACATTCATACGTACATTCATACACATATTCATACACAATTCATACACACACGCACACACACACACACATATATATATATATATATAGTTACCGCCTCTTCGAAACCAATACATATGAAAAAATGTATACATAAATATACATATATTCAAACCTACCCGAAACTTTGTCAGTCCAGCCAGAGCCCTGCAGTCCCTCCACGGAAACGTGCTTGATATCCGCGCATTTGAAGTATGTATGCAACAATGTTGTGAAATCAAAGGCATTCTCGCCTGTGTTTAGAAAGGGAGATAATATAGTAAACTAATGTATAGCACGCGAGTTTAGGGTTTTAGAGTTTAGAGTTCTAGAGTTTAGGCGTATTTATAGAGGTTAGAGTTAGTAAATGTTTCGCCAGTGTATGTATACACACTTCACGGTTCGAATAGTAACCGTATGTGGAATGGGGTGACAAGCCCAGAGCACTCAAACACACTTACGCACACAGATTGATGCAGTCAAGGGAACGGAAAAAGAAAATGCACATTTTTACACAAACCTCCCACCAGTGATGACACGAACAAATACGTACTCAAATAAAGACAAGCACATCCCTTCTCAATCGGCATAATAGCACGTGCATATACAAACATGAGCCGACCCACAATACATAAGAACTGTATTGCAGATGATGTGCAGGTGTGGCAACTACTAGCACGTCCCATACACATACACACATGTGCCAACCAGACCTACTTAAGAAATGTATTACATATAGTGTACACGTGTGGCAACTACTAACACGTACCTGTGTTGTCTACCGTCAGTTCTTGAACCAGCCCATTCTTACTCAACGTCAGTGACATGGTCACCTTGAATTGGTAGTTCCAGATCTTTCTAGTTTCCTCGCTGTATTTGAAGTACAACACCAACAACGGCAAGAGAAAATCTCAGAATATGGGAAGCAGCATATACAGGATATGGCGAGACAGTCATTCACACAATACTTCTCTTGGCAAGGCCAGTATGTATACTATATTTGAACACATGTTTATATATATATACATATACATATACATATATGTATATATATACATATATATAAGCAAGCACAGACAGATAAATCGAGAAAAATACATATATAAACATAGACATGTACAAATATAAATGCAAAAATAAATATTTACAAATATATATACAAATAAATAAATACATAGATACATACATATACACCCACCCATATAAATATATATATATATACATACATGTACAAGATATATATATATATATATATATATAATATGTATTGTTGCTGTTGCACACTGGTAGATACGCTGTGAATTACCGGATAGTGCAGCATACATGTCAAGCATTGCATTGTACGTACGACTACACCCACCATAAGAACAATTATTGCAAACTGCAGCGACACCGAGCGTTGTACCAGAAGCTTACCAATGTATTTACCGGTGTATTCGTGTGCTTACCCACGGGTATCACGTGCGAGAGTGCCTACGTGTGACGTATCTTCACATATCCATACGCGCACTCAGAGTAGGCCTCAATGAGCATGCAGATCGCGTTATGTATGTACAATGGTCTGATATATATATATATATATATATATATATATATATATATATACATACATAAAATATTTTATACCTATTTGTGTGTGCATAGTACAACTGTCTCTACGTGTTCTTTGTGCGCCATATTCTAACGTGTTTCCCGGCAGACTACAGTAATGATGGAGAGCAAATTGGCAAACAATTGGCGAACAATATATATATATATAAATAAGTATATATATATATATATAAATATATATATATATATATATATATATATATATATATATATATATATATATGTATATATATATATATATATATATATATATATATATATATATATATAAATATAAATATAAATATAAATATATATATATATATATAATATGTATATATATATATGTATACATATATACATATATATATATATATATACATACATACATACATACATACATACATACATACATGCCATATATATATAATATATAATAATAATAATATATATATATATATATATATATATATATATATATATATGTGTGTGTGTGCAAAAGCAACTTCGACAGCTTCTCGATTCGGCTTCGAACGTACAGGTGATACAAGATATGAACAGATAGACACAGATAGAGAGCTGTTGCCACACAATGTAGCATCATGATAAATATTACACACATCCTCAATAGCATCTGAATATACTCTCACTTATCTATATACGAACATGATTACGGACAACTAAAATCAGGTGCGTGCGTGCGTGTGTGTGTGTGTGTGTGTGTGCATGTGTTTGTGTAAACGTCTGTAGCAACGTACAAGAGACTCTATCGAAACTTACTATACAAAGCAACACATTTCCAATACTCACCTATCGGTTAGTGTGAATGCGGCTTTAACTAAACCGTCTACCTGCTCAACATTCTCCTGTGCCCACATGCTTGTCCTTGCGAACCCATGCTGAGGGCCGAGGTCCCAAGGACCGAAATTGGCTGCAACCCAGGTGTATTTTGAGGACAGAAATGATTCAGGACTTGCTTTCCAAAAAGGTCTATTTTGGTAGCATGTGGTGTGTGTTTTGCGGACTATAATTTAGGACTTTTAAGACCTACCGATCAAAAAGTTGCGAATCAAGCGTAATTGGTTAGACCCCAGGTGTATTATGAGGACTATATATTAGGACTTGTATATTTAAAAGACCCATTTAAATCGCATGTGATTTGTGTTTTGTGGGCTATATTTGAGGGCCTTTAAGGCTCTCCGACCAAAACTGACTGCGTATCAGGTACAACATGGATACATACATACATACATGCATACATCCATAGATACATATTTAAAAATACACACACACACACACACACACACACACACACACACACACACACATATATATATATATATATATATATATGTATTCCGTCACTGCACTAACCAAAGAGATCTGCATACAGTGCCGTCAGCGACTGACTGGGAGTGCGGCACCACCATCACATAGTTGCAATACATGGTTGCCATTCAGAAACAAAGTCAACATATATATACGTACGCTACAAACGCAAACACACTTACGGAAGACGATGGGAATACCACCACGGATAGCCTTCTTGTTGTCGTAGACAGCTGTGTTGCTGCGCTTGCCCGCAAGGAATATACCAGTTAGTGGCGAATACTCAAAGGATTGGACTGTATCACATCATACGTTAGAAATTGTAATACACTCAGCTGTGTTTGAGGTATATGTTTTATCAGCGCCCGTTGAATATGCAGATGAGAACAACTGACAAACATGCACGGGAGCAAAATGATATGTATGTACAGACGTACACGTAAGAAACTAAGATCTCATTGTATTGTGGGAATGATTGTCAGTGAACATTGCTGACAGTGAACAAGTTCAACTAGGAAAAAAAAAAGCTTGCACACGCCTAACAAGTACGTATATATATTAAAAATACATACACACGCTCGGGTGTACATGTCAAAGCTTCAGAGAAAAAAAGTAACAAGAACGTTGTACTTTGTTCATTCCCGCTAGAGCCTCTACACAAACTAAAAAATATATAGGTTCGCTTGCACATGCACGTATCGTGGCTAGACACACACACACACACACACACACACACACACACACACATACATATATATATATATATATACACATACACACACTGAACACACACACACACACATACACGCACACATATATATATATATATATATATATATATATATATATATATATATATATATATATATATATATATATATATATATATATATATATATATGTATTTATCGATAGTGCATGTCATATGCATAAACATAAGTGCATATGCATATGCAATATTCAGGAAGCCATACCTCACAAAAATTAGTTCCTGGCCAGAAGCGATATATGATATCACAGTTGCACCATATAGAGCAACCACACATGAATTCTCTTCATCCAATTGCAAACGCACTTGATCAGATTCACCTTCGCGATAAGTAGTGACAGACATGATGAGAGATGTTATGTTATATTGAAAAGACCTTGTCGTACTCTTGTTATTTAGCAAGACACTGAAACTGAGAGAGCGTAAGCCATCGATTCGAAGTTATCTATCTCTACGAACGTTCGTATTTAGACACATTTACAACATTAACAAATACTAACGTTTCCATCTTTTGTTTACATTTACAAAAATAGTATATTTTGTGTAAAAATAGCTTCTTCATACATATTGGCAGATTTAAATATTACCTATTATGGTGCTTCAAGATTTCGCGGATTGTTTACAAGCTCCTTTTATGGTGATACTCATTTTCGCGCGTAGATTTGGCGTTGCTAGGCAGTGTTGGCCCTGGGTAATTTCCTGTTTCTTTCGTGTGGACGGTGTGGCCTTTGAACTTTTGAAGGCTTTTGTACTATATATATATATATATATATATATGTATATGTACACGTATATATTTACTATATTTTGATGTTAGTTCAATGTACCAAATACCTCACTACACTATCCAGAGGCGTATATATACTGTGCATATTGCACGGTGCGCAATACAAATCGTAATACAAATCCTAACTCTATGTTCCTTGCCGATGGAAGTGATCAGGCTATTGATTGCCTAACCTAACTGATAAGGTATTGCTAGTTTATGTGGCTATTCAGTGGGAGAAAACAGTTTAGTTGGACTAAAGCCATTAACTTATAGTAATTGTTTATATACTAGCTATACCCCAGTCTGAAGCACTATTTCATGCATATTCCTGCCTGCAACGGCTACATAGCATTTATAACCAGATATATCTCCGTATGATATCTACCACATACTTCCACCAAAGAGAGTCTACAGCCGAACTTCAATTTATTCGATATATAACACACTCAATCATAGCAGGAACGAACGATCGAGAATTAATATATAGTGTGCATACGTACGATGCTTGCCATGTCGATGCAGCCATGGCGACAGGGATTACGACCTGCTACAAGTATGGTGCGCAGTCTTGTGTGGATAGCGTGCCTGATAACTGCCGCATATCAAATGACCAGGTATTGTTGGGATTATTATCGGTGTATGAAAAGATTTTTAGGGTTTCTGTATCGACTAGCTCGTATATAGGTTTGTATTGCCAGGTTTGTTATATTAAACTGCATCAGTACACACGATAGTACGTAAAATGTATACACGATCGTTGCTCCGCATGTCGATACAACCACGAGAGACAGCACCAAAGGGCAGCTGTAAGTGTTGCGCATAGTCTGGGGTCTATGGTATGAATCAGTTTGACCACGTGTAATATTATACAACCA